>CM072520.1:1643161-1848161 GCA_036898135.1 Oncomelania hupensis
CTCTAACAATCGTCGTTTTCGGCAATTTGCCATATTTAAAAGTCACGCATCAAGCTTTGATAAAAGCAAAACAAGCTAGACCGGAAACGTGGTTTCATGCTAACCTCGTTTTAATTTATAATGGCGATACCCACGAGTTTTTATGAGAGGTGCCGGAAAGTTGTGAATAATGCCGTCTTCAATCTGCAAGCAACAATCTTAGATGACATCGTATGACACAATATTTAAACTGTAATGACTGGCTTTGAAAAGCGCCTTAGCCCGCTTAAAGAGTTGCCAAAGGCGATGAAATCTGTTTCATTCACGTGTTAGCGTGTGTAGTTTAGTACCTGCAGTTTGATTGCTCCATGTTTTATTGTATTGTACCGTCTCTTATAATGCCCTTGCTTGAGTGGCAGTAGAGCTAAATTTGTAGTTTGGAATTGCGCTGTACACAATACATTATTATTATTATTATTATTATTATTATTATTATTATTATTATTATTATTATTATTCCTCGGTATTCATCCCAAAATGCAGTTTAGGGACGAAGCATACCACATGTAGTGTAAGATCATCTGTCACTGTTGCAACACTAAACTGTCGCAAGGTTAGCTTACTAGTATCAGATCAATGCCTTGGTTTGGTAGGAAGGACCCGGGATAGGAATACCACTGAGGAAAAGGCAGTGGCCGCACTCCCCTTGTCCCGGGTGGCGCTGCATTACATTGGAACACAATACAGAAACTGCTAACAGCAATAACAATGCCGAATGTGAAGACAGAGCCTGAATAAATGTTTCATCGCAACACCAAAACAAACTCCTAGGTGTTGGTTTCAGAATGGTAATGGATGCTGACAAATTAAAATATATCAACTTAGTTAACATTTTGCAAACCGTTCTTCTAGTGGCTACTCACTTTAGCACTGCACGTTTGATTGACGAATGTGTGTTTGTTGTGTATGTACGAGCGTGTCTAACAACATGCGAGTGTTGGTTACAGATCGCAGCGCTTTTATTCTGATGAAGGAATAGGGCGCGTACATCCATTATTATTATTATTATTATTATTATTATTATTATTATTATTGGGCAATAAAGTTAATTTACTGACTTGCCTTGCCAGGCCAGTGGGTTTAGAAGATGTGGCGTGTTGGTTGATAGACAGCCGAGTCTCACGGCTACAATTTCTTATTTGACACCGCTCATTGCAACACACCTATCTGTTATAGCTAATTACCACTGATCAGAGAGAGAGAGAGAGAAAGAGAGAGAGAGAGGGGGGGGAGAGAGAGAGAGAGAGAGAGAGAGAGGGAGAGAGCGAGAGAGAGCAGCTCAATGACAGAGAGAGAGAGAGAGAGAGAGAGAGAGAGAGAGAGAGAGAGAGAGAGAGAGAGACAGACAGACAGACAGACAGAGACTGAGGACACGCTAAATTGCTGAGTATCGAAGCACAATATCATAGACAGTCTCCGTAGACATGGATATAGTTGACTAGCTAGGTATGGTATTGGTAGCAGCGAGGACTCTCATCATTAGAAAGTTTAGTACCGCAAATGCCCGCCCCTCTCCCCCCCCCCCCCCCCCCTCTCCAATACATGCTCGGTGCGTCTATGTATTTTACACTCTCCGAGCGTCTTCATTACATGTGAATACCGACAAGTGAGGTAATGAGACATATTTATGCTGGAGTTCAGTTCAGTTCAGTGGATAAATTAACGTCCCCGGACACAGTGCGTATAGGGGACAAAATTATGCTGGAGCCCTAGTTCTCTTATTTATACCTATAAGTGCGCCAGTCGCGTGTTTGTTAGAGCGTGCGTGAGTGTGTACGAGCGCGTATCGTGGTGTGTGTGTGTGTAGGTGCGTGCCCGCGTGCGCGAGCTGTTAATGATAAGTTTTAGTAGCAGAGCTGATGCAAGGTCTATAAACCCTGTCACCAACACTGCATATACATCATTATCTCATGAAACACCTCATCCGTGTTCTAGGGCAACACAACAGCCGCAGCTCAACGTTGCCTGGTCATCATTATCAACTATCGCCATCATTCATTCTGTTTGCAATTGTAAACTTAAGTCTCCATAAGTGTGCTTCACTTCAAAGTACTTGTACTTCATCTCCGCCCCCTTTTTCTTCGTTGGACCGCTGTGTACTTATATTATATTCGTTGTATCTGAACTTAGCAATACAATTATTATTGGAGACAGACACTTAAACTAGTATGTTGCTGACTTTAAGCGATTTGAACAGTTGAGGGTAGTAGGTCACGCAAAGGGGTGGGTTGGGGTGTCGCGTAGTCGTGTGATTCACAGCATGGAAAACCCGCAACGTCAACAAATAATATAGCTGTCAACCGCTGTCAATAAACGGAGTTTAACAAACCTATTGAAACTCTAGCATTGAGACCAAGAACGGAGGGCTGAACAGAGCTAGAGAGAGAACAAACCTTTTTGGTGACAATGACTAAGCCAATGACTAAGCCCACAGTGTAGTCCAATAGGGTTCTTTTTTCTTCAACATACTCGGGCGAAGAAATAACGCCACAGAGTGCGAGTGGTAATAAATGGACAAGCCAATCAGAAACATCTTCTACAGCAGGCAGTAGGTACGAGTCTCCTCTAACTGTGGGGATTGCTCAGGTGGTTCAGTGTTTATTGAGGTCACCACTCCCTCTCTCTTCACTCCCCGTCTGCCCTACCGTGAAATAGTGGCTGTTGACGTCACATGTCACCGTCTGCCCTACCGTGAAACAGTGGCTGTTGACGTCACATGTCACCGTCTGCCCTACCGTGAAACAGTGGCTGTTGACGTCACATATCACCGTCTGCCCTACCGTGAAATAGTGGCTGTTGACGTCACATGTCACCGTCTGCCCTACCGTGAAACAGTGGCTGTTGACGTCACATGTCACCGTCTGCCGTACCGTGAAACAGTGGCTGTTGACGTCACATGTCACAGTCTGCCCTACCGTGAAACAGTGGCTGTTGACGTCACGTGTCACCGTCTGCCCTACCGTGAAACAGTGGCTGTTGACGTCACATGTCACCGTCTGCCCTACCGTGAAACTGTGGCTGTTGACGTCACATGTCACCGTCTGCCGTACCGTGAAATAGTGGCTGTTGACGTCACATGTCACCGTCTGCCCTACCGTGAAATAGTATCTGTTGACGTCACATGTCACCGTCTACCGTACCGTGAAACAGTGGCTGTTGACGTCACATGTCAATGCTGATTGACGCTACAACTGTCACTGTCAATACAGTAGGCCATGGCTGGCACTCTCCCACACGAAGGCACAGTAAGCATATAGGGTAGAGCAATCTCAAACCTCCGTTTTGCGAATGACATTAATGGATTGGCTGGAGAAGAACAAGAACTTGAACAGCTGGTACAGAGGCTTGATACCACAGACAGACCATCACACAAGCCATTGGACACACGATGACCTGCTCACAGTGGTGAAGAAACGGAAACTCCGATGGTATGGCCGATAATCAGGCCTTGCAAAGACCATTCTGGAGGTAGAAGAAGAGGGAGACCGAAAAAGGGGTGGGAGGACAACATTCGAGAATGGACTGGTTTGACACTGAGCGAAGCCATCAGGGCTGCTGAGGACAGAGAAAGATGGAGTATGCTGGTTAAACGATCATCTGTGGTGCCCCTACGACCTCCGGGTTACGGGACAGGATAGGATAGGGAGACAAGCGGATAAATGGCAGCAGTTTACAAAATGTTAGCAATGCATATACCTCCCTAAAACTACATCTTCTTCACGAGATCAAAAGCCAACCGCGCTAAAACAAAGCAAAAAGAATGGGCTTCAATTATTCATTACCAAGTCTTCTTTTTTCCCCTGAACGCGTTTTAAACGACGTTATTTCTTCTTTCCCTAAGCGCCACAGTATTCTGCGGTTAGAATCCCTGGCGTTTCCACTTTGTTATCAAGGGAGAATATTACATCAGTTAGCTTTAAGGGGCGATAACTTATCCCTGAACTGGAACAGCGGAGGAGTATGTTCCCCTGAGGCATGAGATGAATCAATCTTGACGTTCACTTCCATTTTGTGAAATAAGATGAAGCCGTAGACGAGACTAAAGGGTTTGGGTAAAGAACAGCTTCATCTAAAGAAACGGAATTGGAGTTGCTGGACATCGTGATCAATCTAATAATAATTTCCGCGAAGCCTCTCGGTGGTGCAGAAAACGAGCTACGGGTAAGGACGACGTAGGTCTGTGAGCACTGTAACTCAACGTACAGAGGAAAGAATCGGTATTTGACAAAGACACGCCAGTTTAACACGTTCATGTCCACAAGCCAGTTTACACACACATGACACCGACACCGACAGCATTGACCCACCCCTTTACTGCACTCATGGGGTTAACACCACAGAGAGAGAGAGAGAGAGAGAGAGAGAGAGAGAGAGAGAGAGAGAGAGGAGAGAGAGAGAGAGAGAAACACAGACAGACAGACAGACAGACAGAGACAGAAACACGTCCAGAGATAGAGGGAGAGAGGGAGATAGACAGACAAAAACAGAGATAAAAAAATCAGAGGTTGAAAAAGAGAAAGAGAGGACGAAAGACTGTTTTGAGAAAGAGAACTAAATGTGTCCATAAACCCAAACAATGCTGATTTAGACACAAACCACCACACACAACTAAGCAATGCACATTTTCCAGCTGTGGACAAGACGGAACAAACCAATACTTTCCAACACAATTCCAAAAAACAACCAAATGGCCAGTGTTTTATTTCATTTATCAGCAAGACAATGAATGTGTGGGTGTGTGTGCGTGTGTGTGTGTGTGTGTGCGTGCGTGCTACACACACATGCCATCGCACAGTCATAATACTGCCCAATAACACAATTATATGATAAAACACCAATTATTTTACGGGAGAAAACAATTGACCCCCCCCCCCTCCCCGACTCCCCTCTCTTTCATCATAACTTCAAGCGTCATGTTCACGTTCACCTACACTGCTGTTGTCCGTTGCGGCTATAACTTTGAGCTCTCTAAGAGTACCTCGGTCGATCACTTAATGACTACCAGTCTATTGGAGAACACTGCGCCACTGGACTACCATTACCGCAACACAGCATCGTAACTATCACTTCCTCGTCTAGTAAACCACAAAACATGAAAACCGTGCATTCAAAAAAAAAACACACCCAATAAATCAACAAACAAACAAATTAATTTAAAAATAAATAAATAAATAAATAAATGTTAATGCTACTTATTTGCACAAGCCAGATATGGTCACGAAGTACACCACAAGTTTTGAGGAAAGCAAGGGAAGTCAAATGATCAAAGTACAGATAGAATTGCTCAGGTTTTGATTGAACTCGGCCATAAACGCAGCCTAATAACCAAAGTACGCGCACACGAACAACTTATCTTTTGGCACCTCACTGAACCACCACGCGCAGTTGATGGCTTCATGATTTGAAGGTACCGTTAACACATGCACACACAAGCTGCTTCTATTGCGTTATGCAATATTACACTCCACAACTTCTCACAACTGCACGATTACTGACCACTGCACAAATACTGACCACTGCACAAATACTCAACGCCACCCCATTTGAAATTAATCGACTTGATGCTTTTACGCAACTGCGAGCTGCACTGTTGCACTGTCAACATAATAGTTATACACACTCATCTACTACACTACAAACGCAAGGATTTGCACACACACACACACACACACACACACACACGCGCGGGCGCGCACACACACGCACCACACCCACACGCTTATTCCTATTAGCTTACAAAACTACTGCGTTTGTTTAGTGGAAAGTGGGGCAAACTAGCGATCTAATTCTACAACTACCACATTACACTTCAATCTCGCACACACACAAACTTACTTCCCATTGCAAGCCACAAAGCAACTCCGCTCTCTCTCTCTCTCTTCACTCCACAAACTGGCACACATACGTTTTACGCCGTGTTAGCATAACCTTTTGCCATGACGCTCATCAATATGCATGAGCTGTGATGTCATCGCTATTTTTATCCCGATCACGAGACTATGACTCCTACAGGCCATATTTTTTTTGTCTTCTTTTGCACTTTTGATTTCTCTCTCTCTCACTCTCTCTCCCTCTCACTCATTTATTCTCACTCTCTCTCTCTCCCTCCCTCTCTCTTTATCCCGCCCGTCTTTCTCCTCCCTTCCCCCTATCTCCTTCCCCCTAGTCTATCTCAACACTCTGAATCCCTATCTCCTTCTCTCTAGTCTATCTCAACACTCTCAATCCCTATCTCCTTCTCTCTAGTCTATCTCAACACTCTCAATCCCTATCTCCTCACCTCTAGTCTATCTCAACACTCTCAATCCCTATCTCCTCACCTCTAGTCTATCTCAACACTCTGAATCCCTATCTCCTTCCCTCTAGTCTATCTCAACACTCCGAATCCCTATCTCCTTCCCTTTAGTCTATCTCAATACTCTCAATCCCTATCTCCTCACCTCTAGTCTATCTCAACACTCTGAATCCCTATCTCCTTCTCTCTAGTCTATCTCAACACTCTGAATCCCTATCTTCTTACCTCTAGTCTATCCCAACACTCTGAATCCCTATCTCCTTCTCTCTAGTCTATCCCAACACTCTGAATCCCTATCTCCTTACCTCAAGTCTATCCCAACACTCTGAATCCCTATCTCCTTACCTCTAGTCTATCCCAACACTCTGCATCCCTATCTCCTTACCTCTAGTATATCCCAACACTCTGAATCCCTATCTCCTTCTTTCTAGTCTATCTCAACACTCTGAATCTCTATCTCCTTCTCTCTAGTCTATCTCAACACTCTCAATCCCTAACTCCTTACCTCTAGTATATCTATCTCCTTTCCTCTAGTCTATCTCAACACTCTCAATCCCTATCTCCTTACCTCTAGTCTATCTCCTTACCTCTACTGGCTCTAGTCTATCTCAACACTCTGAATCCCTATCTCCTTACCTCTAGTCTATCTCAACACTCTGAATGTACTTCTTGGATAACACTTGTGAAAAAAATAAAACTATGTGTAAACCCTCAACAGAGGAGAGTATAAACTGAGGTCTAGTCTGTGCAAACACGCATTCCACCCCATGGACTTTAACCTCCTAACGTTGAGGAGTGCCCACTACACAAAATACAACCAGCACTCACCAGGTCCATTTGGCCCTATCCAGCTCTCCCAGCATTGTGCTCAGTCCTCTGGGCTTCACACTATGCGCCCAAAGGTTGCAAGTGGGCGCCACAAGCGCTTTGAGTTAGATCCAGTGTCAGCCAGCGCCTTGAGCAGACCTCGAGATGGAAAAGCGCTTTATTAAAAACTATTAAAAAATAAACTCCAAATGTAAACAACTTTTAAGTGTTTACATTATTTACAAATTGTCACAATAAAGTAAGTACGAAGATTATGATGATAATGATGATGATGATGATAATGATGATGATGATGATAAATATGGCAACCTAGGAATATCGCAATTAAAGAGGGCTGGGAAAATATATGGGAAATTACTTCTTTTTTTTTTATTGTGAAATTGTTACTGACTGCATGAAATACCATTATTAGGCAACATAAAATGAATGTAATAGTTCTTATATAGCGCTCTTCCAGGTGAAGAGGTGCTCAAGGCACTGATGGATACAGGGTCCAACACCAGTAGCCCACTGGCAGCCTTAGCTTCATCTGACTGTATAACCTTGTGCTCTCTTACACTCAATCCTAATGCACCTTAGCTTCATCTGACTGTATAACCTTGTGTTCTCCTACACTCAATCCTAATGCACCTTAGCTTCATCTGACTGTATAACCTTGTGCTCTCTTAGTCTTACACTCAATCCTAATGCACCTTAGTTTCATCTGACTGTATACACTTGTGCTCTCTTAGTCTTACACTCAATCCTAATGCACCTTAGTTTCATCTGACTGTATAACCTTGTGCTCTCTTAGTCTTACACACAATCCTAATGCACCTTAGTTTCATCTGACTGTATAACCTTGTGCTCTCTTAGTCTTACACTCAATCCTAATGCACCTTAGTTTCATCTGACTGTATAACCTTGTGATCTCTTAGTCTTACACTCAATCCTAATGCACCTTACTTTCATCTGACTGTATAACCTTGTGCTCTCTTACACTCAATCCTAATGCACCTTACTTTCATCTGACTGTATAACCTTGTGTTCTCTTACACTCAATCCTAATGCACCTTAGTTTCATCTGACTGTATAACCTTGTGCTCTCTTACACTCAATCCTAATGCACCTTAGTTTCATCTGACTGTATAACCTTGTGATCTCTTACACTCAATCCTAATGCACCTTAGTTTCATTTGACTGTATAATTTTGAGCTCTCTTACACTCAATCCTAATGCACCTTACTTTCAACTGACTGTATAACTTTCTGTTCTCTTACACTCAATCCTAATGCACCTTAGTTTCATCTGACTGTATAACCTTGTGCTCTCTTACACTCAATCCTAATGCACCTTAGCTTCATCTGACTGTATAACCTTGTGCTCTCTTACACTCAATCCTAATGCACCTTAGCTTCATCTGACTGTATAACCTTGTGATCTCTTACACTCAATCCTAATGTACCTTACTTTCATCTGACTGTATAACTTTGTGCTCTCTTACACTCAATCCTAATGCACCTTAGCTTCATCTGACTGTATAACCTTGTGCTCTCTTACACTCAATCCTAATGCACCTTAGTTTAATATGACTGTATACACTTGTGTTCTCTTACACTCAATCCTAATGCACCTTTGCTTCATTTGACTGTATACACTAGTGTTCTCTTACACTCAATCCTAATGCACCTTAGTTTCGTCTGACTGTATAACCTTGTGCTCTCTTACACTCAATCCTAATGCACCTTAGCTTCATCTGACTGTATAACCTTGTGTTCTCTTACACTCAATCCTAATGCACCTTTGCTTCATTTGACTGTATAACCTTGTGCTCTCTTACACTCAATCCTAATGCACCTTAGCTTCATATGACTGTATACACTTGTGTTCTATTACACTCAATCCTAATGCACCTTAGCTTCATCTGACTGTATAACCTTGTGTTCTCTTACACTCAATCCTAATGCACCTTAGCTTCATCTGACTGTATAACCTTGTGTTCTCTTACACTCAATCCTAATGCACCTTTGCACAACAACCCCCAACAGATACTTGGGACATACATACCCACAAAAATATATTATTTCTGCATGCACAGACAAACAGACACACACGCATACACACACAAACACATACAAATGCAGACACACACAAAGGTCACATAAAAGTCACGAGACTTTGTCACAAGGGGTGTTTGGGGCACAATGGATAATGGTGTTGATGAAAAGGAAACCAAAAGGCGTCACATTTTGACACAGAGTACAGTACAGAAGGACAAAACCTCTGACGTGTGGTAGGTAATACATCCCTCTGGCTTTTGTTGTCATCTTATTTTGTAATAATACATTTATTTATTTATATATTTATATATTTCTTTCTTTGTATCATACAAATTTTATTTATATAAATTTATACAAACTGGAAGAATTTGCTCATTTATTAATTCAATTATTTGGTTGACCATTGTTTTATTTAATAATTAATTGGTTTAGTCAAACCTACCATTTATATTAAAGACCGATTGTTTCTGTGGTAAATTTGTAAAAGAAATTAAATAATATCATCATTTAGTTTATGTTTCATTTCTATATTTAATAGATGTAATAGCATCCAAAATAAAAAATCAACGACTGTTTTGGTTATGATGCAGTAAGAAATGCTTTTGTTTGCCAACACTGCTATGTAGACAATAATGAAAGCGATTAACATCTGTTATGTTAGATGCATGCACTGCTCTACTGCAAGTTTTCTGTAATAAATAAATACAGAAATAAATAAGCAAATAAAAATACTAAACAATCTTGAATTTTTTCCATTTTGGGTTAAAGTACACAGACTAACATTGCTGCCTGCATGTGAGTCAAAAATAAGTGAATTGCTTCATAATTTGTGTCTGAATATGAACATTTGTGCATCATTTTGATGTAGCTATTTTGTAATAGTTGTGATGTAGCGTTTTTCCAGCTCAAATAAATGAATTGTTTGATAATTTGTGTTTAAAAATGAACATTTGTGCATCATTTTGATGTAGCTATTTTGTAATAGTTGTGATGTAGCGTTTTTCCAGCTCAAATAAATGAATTGTTTGATAATTTGTGTTGGAAAATGAACATTTGTGCATCATTGTGATGTAGCTATTTTGTAATAGTTGTGACGTAGCGTTTTTCCAGCTCAAGACACTGGCTGATAAGGGAGCTAACTCCAGCCTTACGAGAGGCCCACTTGCAGCCTTTGAGCGTGCTGTCCAATCCCCAGACACAATCCTGGGCGATCAAGTATGGGGGGAGACGAGACCGTCGTTAGATGTAACCGGCACTCACCCCGTCTAAAACATGGCCACACTATGCCTCACTTTATACTTTGGCCCCAAGGTGTGGTGTTTAGTTATTATTAGTGAGCGTGAATGATGCCAGCACCTAAAAAAAAAGGCTAAGCACAGTTCATATCGCACCTTCTACCATCTTAACACTCATCTTCACTTCATCAAGTACAGGTCTATTTTCATTCAAGTTGTCAACATCCTTGCTGGAAAACATAAATGGAGAAAAAGGCTACCACGCTACAATTCCTGCAGCTTGCTGTCAACATGCCAAATACACCAGTAGTATATAACAATTCATTTCCAACTCATGCAACAATCCAAAGGCATTCTTCTTATGCTGCACAAAAACAAAGTATAATTTGTCAAACATTTAAAGACAATAATCCTTGTAAATATTAACAATAAATAAATAAAACAATTATAAACCACAACCATCTTAAACATGAATTCAATTGAATGACAAGAAAAAAATGATGATTTCTACACATATCACGAAATCAGACATTTGTCAAAAGCAACATTATGCTTCTGCCGCTTTGAACAAATTTCTTATTGTAGAGTAAATATTAAACACATCGCCTTTATTATAATTGTATACATTTATTATTATTATTATTATTATTATTATTATTATTATTATTATTATTATTATTATTATTATAATTATTATTATTATTATTGTTGTTGTTGTTATTATTATTGTTATTATTATTATTATTATTATTATTATTATTATTATTATCATCATCAGTGATCTAAAAGACTTCATTATAGCCTTTATTATTATCATCACTGCTATTATTATTATTATTATTATTATTATTATTATTATATTTATTTATTATTATTATTATATTATCATCATCATAAATTATTATTATTATTATCATCATCATAAATTATTACATGTATTATTATTATTATTTTCATCATCATCATAAATTTTATTATTCTTCTTCTTATTATTATTCTTATTCTTATTATTATTTTTATATTATAGTTATTACTGTTGTTGTTATCATTATTATAATTACCGTCAATATTATCATTACATAACATGAAAATTGAATACGTAACAGATAAGACAAAAACAGGAGACAGGAGTGAATACACAATGGAAGGAACGGAATTGTACTCACAAAACGCCCTCATCGCGTTACGCAAACGGAAAAGAGCTCCGCCCAATTCAAATCGAAACCACCCTTAACGACCTTCCAGTGACCTTCAACGACTTGTCTGCAACAACAAAGCTCAACACAGATAAGTTATGCTGTTCTTATGCCCAATACTTTTGCTCTTCTTTCTTTTTCTTCTTTCTTGAAGGTGCGGCGTTGTCAGTGTTCAGTCACCAGAAAAGATACCACCAGCTGTGTTCACAAGGTCAAGGTCACTGTGAACAAGCAATGGTACCCTTTCCAATGTGAACAAGTCTCAGGCACTTTTGTTCAAGTCATCATGGCAACCCTCTTCATTTCTCAATGAGGGGCCTCACAATGTTTGTTTGTTTTTTTTGTATGAAGAAATTTGTTTTGGCTTAACTGTCTATAAATTAAAATTATGATAATAAATTTTATGAACATAAAAAATGGCTTAAAGGTTCTATATAACTTTAAAATCAAATAGCAATCACTGTAAGACTTGCACTTAGTTATTATAATAAACTGCTAGATCCATTATTTAAATAGAATTATTTCACTACACTTTCTTCAAATGCCTCTTTCTGCTTTTACATTATGAAAATCAACTTTGAAAGGGAATACTTCTAACCATGTTACCAATATCTAAGGAAAAAAAAATGATGTGTAACAAAGTAAATAAATTGGCAAAACTAAAATTGAATGAGTAATCTGAAATAAAGTTAATAAATCTTGTTTAATCATTATTTCTCTGTCCCAGGCTCAAATTTAGAAACGTTATCCTGGCCTACTGAATGTACAGGTACAATTCCGTTCCTTCTCATTGAAAGTACTACTACTACAAAATGCTATTTATCTTGTAAAATAACAACAAAATTAAGTTATTTACAAACAGCATCCCAACATGACTTGCTGCAATATGAGTGAAGGTAAGAATGATGATGGAACAAGTAATAAGCACCATGGAATAGTGCGCATCAACAGGCCTAGGAACAAAACAAACATTGCAAATGGAACAAAATTGCAAATAACTGAAAATGAATAGTCACAGGCAACATGAAAACTATGCCTGTTAAATTCATGTCGGCATCATTTTATCTTAACTCTCAACAAGTAAAAAATACATTTTAGAAAGAAATAACTACTGATAGCACTGATTTTAAAACAATATTACATTTAAATTAAAAAAAATATACCCACATATTTTGAACCCCCAAAGCTGAATCATTATGTTGTTTTACATATTTATATACATCTTGCCTATGCCCAACCGCCAATGAAAAAGATTTTGAAATCAATTCCTTAAGGCCAATGCAAACAAATAATAAATAAATAAATAAGTAACAAAAAAATTTTCAAATAATATTTGATTCAACAATGCTAAACGATTGTAGTACTTTGGCAGTATTGATCGCCCCTTCCCTTATCTGGTTTATCAGAGAGCGAGAAGAAAAAAAAAGGTGTAAAAATACTTACAACAGCACAGTTATTTTAGAGACTACAGAGTAACAGAAAGCTATGAATGGGTCACTTTCTCACCGTTCTCCCGCATTCCAGTAAGCTCACTGTGCAAACACAACATTCTTCTCCTCCCCATCCTACTCCCCACCCCCACCCACCCCTCTCCTTTTTGTTTTGTTTTGTTGCTACACTAATATTGCCCTTAGTCTTGTTTTGTTTTGTTGCTACACTAATATTGCCCTTAGTCTTGTTTTGTTTTGTTGCTACACTAATATTGCCCTTAGTCTTGTTTTGTTTTGTTGCTACACTAATATTGCCCTTAGTCTTGTTTTGTTTTGTTGCTACACTATTATTGCCCTTAGTCTTGTTTTGTTTTGTTGCTACACTAATATTGCCCTTAGTCTTGTTTTGTTTTGTTGCTACACTATTATTGCCCTTAGTCTTGTTTTGTTTTGTTGCTACACTAATATTGCCCTTAGTCTTGTTTTGTTTTGTTGCTACACTATTATTGCCCTTAGTCTTAAGCATTCCACACACACCCCAATGTCTGCCCTGTATTTTGTAAAATGGTGATTTCTTGACTGGATTTTACTGATTCCATCCTTCCCCCCTTCATTTTCTCCCTTTGCATGATGAAAGGGAGGAAAACCCATAAACTATTCAAAAATACAGTACGCAACAGCTATACTACAATTGGCAACCACTCTATCAACTAACAAAATCTATGTTTAATTTTAATAATAATAGTAATAGTAATAATAATAATAATAATAATAATAATAATAATAATAATAATAATAATAATAATAATAATAATAATAACTAATACTACTGATAATAGTAGTAACAATAAATGTTTGTTTAACTGTTCACATTGTATTGTAAAGACCCATCAAACTAAATGATAATGATGTACACTGTTAACTGCCCCACACATACACTGTAAGCAGCACCACCATCTACCTGCACAATACAACATTCAGTACACAATAAAACGTCACCGTCAAAACTGGCAAACACCACACTACATGTTCACAAAACTGTCAATAAATAGTTTTCACATTCATCGAATAAAATAAATAAATGGAAGAACTGAGAACTAGCGCTGATTGTCAATAACTGACTTTTGTGGCTTGAAATTGTTATTAGTATCAATGTACATGTTAATAAAGTTGGTGCTACTGGCGGCCACCTTGCCTGCCCTCAAGAAGTGAAGAACAAGGCCAGTCAACCTCTGATATAGAACTCCTACATCAACGTGTTACATGGCATTTAGCCTTTTCCTCTTGCTCATCACAACATAAAAGTTAGTCCTTAAAGTGTGAATTAAAAGCAGCAGAAGAAGGTCCGTCCTTTGATTTTTCCTTCATCAACCCTTGCTTTTTGAAATGCAGTACAATCATACAACTGTAGTGCTAGATCATTTCAGCCTACAAAGCTCTGGCATGAATAAACTGGACAAACGATGGCCACAAACGCAGACCATGAACACTGGTCGATGTTTACAGCAGCAAAGTGGTCAATTCGTACACCAACAATAGAGACGTCAGTAACTTCATTTACTGCTTCTGAAGCAGGCAGTTCTTACACCAATGACCATCACATCACTAACCATCTGTCGCTTGCCAAGCAAAAGTTCCTACACAAACTATGTTCACATCAGTACCTTCATCTGCAGCTTGAGAAGCAAGCGGACGAAGGCAGCAATAGCTTACCACTGTCATGACAGGCTAACGGCGGTCCTTAAAAAGGCACGGTGGCCACAAAGACTCGCGCACAGAGGACTTGGGGACACGTACACACTTCCTCCTGTTGACTTTCAGCCTGAGCTAAGGCAAGACAATGGCGCTGCCATCCACCGCCACACTGCGCAAACACCTTAGCCAGCAGTTATCCGCCCCTCAGTCGCCCCCCTGGCACGCGACCTCCTGTACGGCCACTCACCCTGCAGGAATGGCCGGCATGGGCAGATAATCCGCTGGTGGGTCAAGAAAAGAAAGGGAGATAAGTGTGACCGTGAGGGGTAAAAGGGAGGCGAGGGAGGTTTAGGCTGGTCAAACACCCGCCACTGTCCACATTCCTCAACACTGTCTAATCACTTCCTCACACACACAGCCTAATCTGCCTCCTCAAACGTGGACAGCAGGCAGGTCAGCGCTTTTATTTACCAAAAAGACTAATCCCAACATTGAGGCACATACTGTGTGAAGTCCTCAGCTCCAAGCTAAGGATTTAAGCCTAATTGATGATCTCATTGGATGGTCACTACAATACTGTAAAGTTTAGCACTTAAGCCTTCCTTGTAGCAACACACTTAAGCCCTTATTTGATGATAGTTTCCTTCAAAAATGTTTAAACTATAAATCAAACATTTGTAAACTAGAAATTTAATGTGCAAAGCTGGATTAACTCCACAGAGGCTTAAAGGTAAGAGCTTAAAGCTGACATGAAAGTGGTCAAATGTACGTGGCACATGCAGGATACATGCAAACGTTCTCTTTGTCTTTCGCTCTTACACACACTCTCACAAACACACACACACACATGCGCACACACACACGAACAGAAAAACACACCTCATCTTCTTTCACCATACCATCATACAGAACAAATTTGTTCATCCACCTCCCCCATCACCCCTTCCCCTCTCTCTCTCTCTCACCATCACTCACCCTCCCATCACTCCTCACTCTCACTCCTGCCCCTCTAGCTTACGGAGTTCAGCAAATCATTGCAAGGGAAAACGTGGGATCAGTTCAGAGCACCAGCGAGTAAGTGTCACAGAGGCAGAGAAAACCCTTACACCACAGTTTGTTGATGCCGGCCTGTGCTACAGACACTACCAAACAGAAGGACCCAGATGAAATAGACTTGGGTCAAGCATAGGGTAAGTGGATTGTTGTTGATGTTGAACATTTGTAAAGAGATGGTTTTCTTCATGCTTTAGTAGCATGCTCAGCTAGCTTACAGAGAATATTGACAGCAAAACGCAACATAAAAACGTGTGTTGTTTTTTTCAAGGGTCAATGCACAATTTTTGTGTATATCTCCGCATGCTGTAAATTTTGGTGACCGGTGAACACCATTTTCTGTACATGCTAGTATACATGGAGACAAAAGTGAAAGTGTTAGCCCCACAGCTGTTGCTTAGTTTCTATTTTACACTTTGTTTTGTGCTGCTTTATCTGTTGATATCTGTAGATTGTTATGGGAAAAAGCCATAGAGTTAGTTCCGTGTGTGTGTGTCAATCAACGTCTGCTCAGTTATCATTTATGTCCACACAGCAAACTGTCAGCACCTGGTATGCCCACAACTGAACATGACTGTAGTCTGCCCGTACAGTAAAGCCCACCCTCAAATTACCACACTGTTGTCAACATAGTTCAAATGCATCACTAAATAACATTAATTAAACATTTCCATAACAAATTCATTAAATTTGTGAACAGACCAAGGGTCAGGCCAACGGTGGTGCACCTTCACAACATCTGGAACAAATTCTGTTAGATGCATGCACAAACACACACACATACACAATAAATAAATAGCAATAAAATGCATACACAAAATGTTAATTCATTAACTGTGGTGAAATTTCCCTTGATCAGTAGTAGCCAGAAAGCAAAGGAACACAAACCACTAAATGTACAAACAATGTTTCACATGTATACTGTATATGATTTGGACATAGTTATTTTTATCTCACTAATTTACTTTCCAATGTGGGGAACAAAATTTTATGACCAATCTCCACCACAGCAGTTGTTCTAGGGTTTTTGAATTATAAAAGCATAAGGGGGGGGGGGGGGGGGGGGGGGGGTGGAGAGGGTGTGTGTGTGTGAAAGATTTAAACAGATTTTATTTCTAAAATAAAACTGTGCCCTTTTTTTCAGGATGACTAATAATATTTCATATCTAATTGTACCTGCTTTCAAACATCATCAAGACAATGTTCACACAGCTGCGCTACGTACTGATGCAGCGGTAGAAATAACAATAACTGGAACCCCACACCAATACTGCTCAAGATGCTGGGCCAACATTGGTACCATGCAAATCTACAAACTGCTGCAGTACCAGCAATAAAAGAGAGAGAGAGAGGGTGGAATGGGAAACATGGCCAACATTGGTTAATCTGCTCTTAAACAATCGCCATGCAAATCCTACAGAGTCAAACTGCACCAGTAAGTATTACTGCAAAAAAAGGACTGTTACAAATGATCAATGGTTATTATACCGCACAAGAGCTGCTCATGTTCAATTCACAGCTTGGAGAATGACAAGACACACATGGGGCGTAGAGGTGAGGCAAAAGAAGCATGAGAGAGGGAGTGAGAGGCCCTGCCTACAGAAACAACACAAAAGTGACCACAAAGGTGTAAAAACTCACAGTCTTGACGCCTCTTGCCCTCCTTCGTCACCCTCGATACGGTACACTTTGCCGTACATTACGTATTCAAACTGGTCTGCGCGGTTGGGGGCGGCAGTGTTTGGGTTCCAGTCTCCGTCGTCCGGCACGCCGTCCTCCCTCAGCGACGTGACGATCACCAACCGAAACTTCTCACCTGCACAAGTAGGTAGGTGGACACAAAGGTAAGTCACCACACAGGTAAGTCACAGGTGAGGCAAAAAGGTGACAAAACAATCCATTCCAAAATAATGTTTTACATCTCACCCCCACTCCCCTTATATTTTGGCCTGCAATTGTTGATGTGAGCACTCTAGAGCATGTAGAAACCGCACTATGCAAGTGTTCAACATCAACATACTCTATACTTCAAGAGGCTCATGCTAGTTTTACCTCCCCTTATGCTGTTGATTTCAGTTCAAGGGAGAGAACCACACTACACTGCTACAACAACAGAAATAACTGGACTTAACCACTGGATTATCTACTCTTACTACAATTTTATGCCCTGTAATGCAAAATACATTATGCATAAAAATTATTAATCAATAAATGACAGACCATAGATGGGTGCTTTAATGTACTATTCATTGATTTATTATAATGGTTGTTTTGTTGGCCAAATCCCTCCCTGCCATAATAGCCGAAAGCACGACAGCTTACATTTTAGTCCATAATCTCCGTTTATCTTTTCAATATCCTGATAACTTTATACAGCACTATGACCCAACAAATGTCAGTGAAACGTACTATTCATTGATTTATTATAATGGTTGTTTTGTTGGCCAAATCCCTCCCTGCCATAATAGCCGAAAGCACGACAGCTTACATTTTAGTCCATAATCTCCGTTTATCTTTTCAATATCCTGATAACTTTGTACAGCACTATGACCCAACAAATGTCAGTGAAACATGCACTTTACAAAATATATAGAGCAGTAGTAAGTAACATATGTGTTGGTGGGCACTATATCAGAGGCAGTTAATTTAACTCTTTCCCTGCCAGGCATGTTTCCACGTTTGTGCCAGACATTTCTCTGGCACCGGAAAGAAAGTTCAGAACCTTAGGCATTTAAGCTACTGTTCTTTCAATAATAGTTGTTAAATAGACATATTTCATATCAAATTAAAGGTAAAAGAGTGAAGAATAAGAAAACAAAAAATGTTAATTTGATTATGTTATTGAAATATGTGTTTTGAAAGCATGTTGATCTTTTTGAAATGATAAAATAAAATAAAAATATTTCTACATACCACAGTGATAAAAAAAAATCTGGAGGAATAATTCCAATCACTGAATCAGCTTCACACACCAGAAAGAAAATTTATTTAGGATCAAAATACACTTTACAGTTTGAAATTATATTGATTATTAGCAGAGTTTGACACACTGTCGATTGTGTCTATCACAATGCTTAGTAAAATGCACAAAAAACACTCTAAAAACGAATCAATTTGAAGAAACCACGCGCGTGTCGATCGAGAACGAAAGTAGAAAGAGTTATCTCTCTTTGGTTAAAATAAAACTTGGATTTGACTGCGCAAAAAAACGGAACGAAACGGAATACTGAAATCGACGATATATCGTCGATTGGCACAAACATGGTGGCTCAGATCGACGATATATCGTCGATTGGCATGAAAAGAGTTAAATTTCAAAATAACAGTTTTCTAAAATAGCAACCTCCTCAGATCGCCACACTTTGAACTTGAGTGAAGAAGTATTTGTGTGCATATAGCACTCATCAATATTATTATTATTTCTACCATTATTATGATCATTATTGTCATCGTTAATGTTATTAACATTATTATTATGATGAAATAAATAATGGGTATGACTGTGAAGAGAAGAAGACAAACCCAGTTCCACAGGGTAGAGCATGGTGTTGACGTCAAGAATGAGGTCCATCTTGAACGACTCGCTCTCACAGAACAGCCTGGACACTGTAACACACAAAACATAACGCCACTTCAATTACTGCTGGTCAAATGATAAACAAATTCAAACAAACAATCAGAATCTTTATTGTCCCAACGAACAGCAAGAAATATTATTTTGTAGTGTACAACAATCATTGACAATAACAGTCACACAATACAGTCAGTTCAGTGTACAACAATCATTGACAATAACAGTCACACAATACAGTCAGTGCAGTGTACAACAATCATTGACAATAACAGTCACACAATACAGTCAGTGCAGTGTACAACAATCATTGACAATAACAGTCACACAATACAGTCAGTGTAGTGTACAAGTGTACAACAATCACTGACAATAACAGTCACACAATACAGTCAGTGCAGTGTACAACAATCATTGACAATAACAGTCACACAATACAGTCAGTTCAGTGTACAACAATCACTGACGATAACAGTCACATAATACAGTAAATGCAGTGTACAACAATCGTTGACAATAACAGTCACACAATACAGCTTACAGTCACAGCAGTGTACAACAATCACTGACAATAACAGTCACACAAAATAATCAGTGCAGTGTACAACAATCATTGACAATAAGTAACAGTCACACAATACAGTCTGTGCAGTGTTCAACAATCATTGAGAATAACATTGACACCACAACACAGTCAGAGCAGATTATAATAAATAAATAATAATGAGAAAAAATCCAAACTAAAATGACAAAACTTAAAAAAATTATGAAAATATAAATTGTGGGGTGAGTACTTAAGACTCCCACTGCGGCATGCATGCGAGAAAACAAACGGTATTTAAATGGATGTGAGGAGGTACAAATGTATGAAGTATGAGGAGGTACAAATGTATGAAGTATAAGGAGGTACAAATGTATGAAGTATGAGGAGGTACAAATGTGTGAAGTATAAGAAGGTACAAATGTATGAAGTATGAGGAGGTACAAATGTATGAAGTATGAGGAATGAGGAGGTACAAATGTATGAAGTATGAGGAGGTACACATGTATGAAGTAGATAAAACTTGCAGACAAAACCTCCTACTCCTTACTTGGGCAAACAGGTTGAGATATAAAAGGTTTGCAGGCTCATCTATCAGTTGTTACACTAGTGTTGAATTTTGACAGCAAACACAATCATGTTCTCAACTGACAGAAAACCTGAATCTCAATGAAGATCAACTGATGCTGAGACTGCACACCTGTGTTTGTGGTACATATTTCCACAGCTGCGCATCATCATTATTAACTCACAGCGAGCCATTACCATTCATTCCAGCACAAACACAGCTACAAGTCACAGAAAATGAAATTATAGTCAAAGATTTCTGTAATCGCGCCCAAATTCTACATTTCCTACTGTGAGACTGAAATCGTGCCTGAACAAATCTAATACAGTATTTACTACAAAGCCTTCCACATGTATGTACCTCTATACACTACACTAAGCCCATTCACAAACGGACATCGATACTGAAATTACTTTGCCGTTTTAAAGCGAAATCAAGTCTTGACAGGAAATTCAAAGCAGAACGTCTACAATATCATCGGAGCTAAAAATATCGCGGACACAGATAGGCCGAAGAATGCAGTTGGAAAAAAAAAAAAAAAAAAAAAAAAGCCCCTTCTCTGTGTGACCCAGGCCCAATGACTGCTATTTTCAGCCTCACATTTGCTTACCTACATCCAGCTCATCTCTCTCTCCCTCTCGCACTCATTCACGACTTCTTCCTTTTCTTCTTCTTCTTTTTCCCCATTGGACTGCCATGAAGAAAATAACTGTTGAGTGGGGCGACGCTACTTATTGAGATCAGAGTCAATTTGTCACAGCTGCACCTTTACAAAGGGTTTAGCCAGGGGACACTCGACAGTGACTCAAATCTGCACTGCCAGGCTGTCATCTCGCATTTCACTGACACTGCACATTCTCACCGATAGGACCACCTTTGAAAAGATGAAGTTTAGTTTACATCTGACAAGTTCCAGTACGGATGCGGGTGGTCAACGGTTGTTTCGTTGGTATGGACAATACAAAACTTCATTAATTTCACACAACTCATAAACCAAATAGTAAAAATCAACGCTGATACCAAACAGTATCCTCACACCAAAATTACTTATTTGAAGGCTAACACACACTATATTTCAGTAAATTACAGCAAAAGCAAAACTGCACAATTTGACAATGGCCACTCGCGAAACAAATGGAGCCATAAAATGACACACTCCAATTACTGAAAGACCCAGCTGACACCAACACACGCACACACACAAATAAATTATTTAAAGAACAGGGCACACTACATTTTTTCTGCAAATTACATTTAATTTTTTTATTAAAACAGAATATGCACACACAAAATTAATTATATTATAGACCATCTCACACCAATCATTTGTCACTGTCCATCCATTATAGTCACAGGTAACCAGCATAGTTAAAAGTGTAGTGTACATAGCTAGTGTAGCAAGCCAGGCAAAGGCCTACACTATAGTACACTACAATGTGTGTATTCAATAGGGAGAGGTCACACAAATATATCACACACACCTTGGCAAAGACCTACACTATAGCACAGTACAGTGTGTATTCAATAGGGAGAGGTCACAGTATACATCACACACATACTGGCAAACACACATCTGATACCGACGTAGGTGAGATACAGGTAACCACAAAAATATTGGTCTGTAAAAATAATAGCTATACACTACCTGGTGATAGTAGTAGTAGTAGTAGTATAGTAGTAGTAGTAGTATAGTAGTAGTAGTTATTAGTAGTAGTATAGTAGTAGTAGTTATTAGTAGTAGCAACAGCAGCAGCAGTAATAGTAGTACAGTAGTAGGCGTATCCACACTTTCCTTTGGGTATTTATGCATGCAGTGCTATTACTTATCAAAGCAATATTTACCAAGCCCTACAGTTTTAAAAAAAATAATACTAAAAGAAGAAAAAGAAAAAATAAAGCACACCTCCTTCTTGCACTAAATCCAAATGGCCACTGGTTACTACAGTATAACATTAGCCATAGCTGGCACTGCTGCTCCTCCTGCAACTACTGGCTTTACTAGTGTATTAATGTTGCTGTACCCTCTATCAGCGTGAAGTAAGTCCAGTTTGATATTTGATGAAACAAGCTACACACACACACCCTCTCCCCTCCCTCCCACCCCCAACTATGGTGCACACATTGTTGCTAGGCAACGCCTCATAGCCTACAAAGGTGCTTGGACAACGTTATCGTACTACATTTACTACTACTAGTACATGTACTACTTTGTGTTAACGGCATCAGTATAGTAGGTCACTATAGTACAGTATTACTACCGGGCTCACACCCGCACGCACAAACACATCCTCTCTCTCTCTCTCTCTCTCTCTCTCTCTCTCTCTCTCTCTCTCTCTCTCTCTCTCTTTCTCTCTTTTTCTACTCTTTCTCTCTGATGCACACCTATACACACATTCAATACTTGTCAAAGCGATGATTGATTATCAAAATAGAATTAGCTCATAGATCACCTATCCCTTGCATCTTCAAGTTCCCACTTACTCATCCACGACCATCTTCCCCCCTCCCCCCCAATAAACCCTCTTTTCTGTTCTTCCGCTAATTGCAAACTCTCTCTCTCTCTCTCTCTCTTACCCGAATTTTACCCGAATTCTGGAATTCCTCTCTGATAATCCCCATTCTAATATCAGGTAAGCCTCGTGCTGTAGTTTCTAGTTATAGGCCTATTGCCTTAACCTCTCACGCATGTAAAGTTATGGAAAAGATAGTACTGGAAAGATTATTGCATTTTTGTAATAAAACAAGTGTAATTCCAATTAACCAAGCTGGTTTTCAAAAGGGAAGATCAACTACTGATCATCTTGTGAAGCTTACAACGAATATAAAGAAACAATTTGCCAGACGAAAAGGGGTATTAGCTACTTTTTTTGACATCAATAAAGCGTACGATAGAGTGTGGCATACTCGTTTATTGTACAAGTTAAAAAGTATAGGAATTTCAGGTAACATGTACACTTACATTAAAAGTCTTCTTTCTAATAGGAAGATAAAGGTTAAAGTAGATAATTCTTATTCATCTAGTCAAAACACTGATATAGGAATTCCTCAGGGGGCAATAATCTCACCTGTATTGTTCAATATATTAATTCATGATTTACCTAAAGTGATAGGCAAAAATGTTTCTCTTGCTCAATACGCTGATGATATAGCACTATGGATGAATGTTAATCTAAAAAGAAAAACGTCCCTTTTTGAAATTAAACACGTGACAAATTGTTACCAACGAGAAATAAATTTAATCAGTACTTTTATGATTAAAAATGGGTTAGAACTTTCAAAAGAAAAAACTAATTTAATATTGTTTAGTAATGGACAAGAGCCTAGATTGCTTCCTAAAATCGTGATTGACAACACTGAACTTAAGTATGTGAAAGAAATAAAATTTCTTGGAGTTTATCTTACAACAAAATTGAACTGGAAAAGACACATCGATTATCTCACTCAAAAAGCACTTAAAATTTACAATCTTCTAAAAATAATCAGTAGGAAACCATGGGGACAGGACTCAAAAACATTAATACATCTAGCTTGTTCTATGATTAGATCTAAGTTAACGTATGGGCAAGAGGTTTACTTTTCGGCTCCGAAATCGTATTTAAAAACGTTACAAAGCCTAGATAGCAAAGCCATAAAATTAGCTTTAGGAGTATCAGTCCACACACGTACTGAAAAAGTCTATACATTAGCAGGGATAATGCCCTTACTTGATTGGAGAAAATTGGCTTGCGCAAAGTACATTGTGAGAGCAAAAGCAGTCCTGAATTACAACAAAGAAGAGATATTGTTAAGATCAGACACAGACTTCCCTAAACATGCAAAAAATGTTTCTTCTTTTGAAACAATTGCAACATATACAAAAGATCTTATGCAAACTGTTCAAGAAGACTTCGTAGTTCTAGATCCAATTTCCTGTACGTCGCCATTACCACCCGTGGGAACTTTAAAACAGCCTATTTTGATATTCATTATTGTACAGAAAATAAATCTAATAATGCAGCCATTCTGGCCACAAAGGCTCGATTACACCTGGAAAGCAAATATTATCAACATTTAAAAATTTATACAGATGGTTCTGTGCTAGAATCATCCGATGCAGGAGCGGCATATGTAATACCAGAATTAAATATAAAAGAATCTTTTTATTTAGGTAAGGGGATTTCGATTTTCACTGCAGAATTAATAGCAGTTTTAATGGCTCTAAGCAAAATTGAAAGTCTGTCTACAAATATTTTGCAAATTGTTGTGTGTGTAGATTCAATGACCGTCCTGGAGGCATTGCAATCAAACAAGTCTAAGGAAAGAAAAGAAATTATTATTGAAATAAAGCATCTAATCAACAATTTAATTGTTAACGGAACAGATGTAAGTTTCTGCTGGATACCGTCACATAGTGGGTTTCTATATAATGACTGGGCAGATAGGGGGGCAAAACAGAGTGCCTCAAATTTGAACTCCAAGGTTATTGCATTGAAGAAATCCCCTAAAGAAATACAACATCATATTGAACATAGTTTACTTAGACAAATTATATTTGACACACATTTTGAAGAGCAGAGTAAAGTCTCAAGAGCTATTTCCTCAATGGCAAATCGAATATGGCTTAATGCAATAAGACCGAAATATTGTAAAAATATTTTATGTGCCTGTGGCAGACCTTTGTCTTTAGAACACATGTTGTTTGCATGCTCTACTGTTGCCCCTATTTTACCGCTGGAGATGAACGACAAAACTTCCTTAAAAGAAATTAATTATGCTTTGTGTATTACATTAGCGAAAATAATCTTTGATTCACCTGTTGCAAGATTAATATAATCGTTTAATTTTTTTTTTTAAAACATTATTCTTATTATTATTATTATTATTATTATTATTATTATTATTATTATTATTGTAATTATTATTATTATTATTATTATTATTATTATTATTATTATTATTATTTATTTATTTATTTATTTATTTATTATTTTTTTTTTTTTGGTCTTATCATCTTGATGAATGAAGACAATAAAATCAACAACAACTCTCTCTCTCTCTCTCTCTCTCTCTCTCTCTCTCTCTCTCTCTCTCTGAGTCTCCAAATACATAGACATAAAGTCACAATTACAAATCCATCCCATTTAAAAGCACTTTCCTTTGCTGGTTGATCAAAGTGAAATGTGGCCATCATAGCTGTAAGCCTAGTTCACAAACACAGAGTGTCCAAGACGACAGGGGTTTCCACACACCCTGCATAACACAACTCACAGGTCAACAGCGCTTGATAGGTCTCTGATGCTCTGTCTTACCTGTCCAACTTGACGCCTTTCTTACCCCTAGGCGCCTTTCCAAAAGTAATTTACCCCACCACCAAATTCCACCACAAACCCCACCCAAAACAATCATACCCTCCCACCCCCCTACCATAATCTAACCCTAGACCTCCACACACACTCTCCAACCATAATCTATAACCTTGACTCACCCCACATCCAACATAATCTCTCAACAGTCTCCTTTTAGTCCTCAAATAAACACACTCATCAACCATCCACTCTCACATACTTGACCTCAAACACCCAACTCTCCAACCATAATCCTATCACACCTTCCTTGACTCACAACACAACTCGCAACCAAAACCCTCACACCACTTTGACTACAAAAACACCACTCTCAACCATAATCCATCACATCTCCTTGTCCCTCAACACACCACTCTCCAACCATAATCTATCACATCTCCTTGTCCCTCAACACACCACTCTCCAACCATAATCTATCACATCTCCTTGTCCCTCAACACACCACTCTCCAACCATAATCTATCACATCTCCTTGTCCCTCAACACACCACTCTCCAACCATAATCTATCACATCTCCTTGTCCCTCAACACACCACTCTCCAACCATAATCTATCACATCTCCTTGTCCCTCAACACACCACTCTCCAACCATAATCTATCATCTCCTCCCCACCCACTCCACCCATTCCTTCCACCACTGTACCACACACTTCATACTTAGTACTACAACCATCTTCCCCCTTCCTCCGTCCCCTGCAGCGTCATGTGCATGTGGCCAAACTCCTTCATTCATGTACCGATGTACGACTACACTAAAACGCACCCATACCTGTACATACACATGCACGAACACGCGCACTAACACACGAACATACGCTCTAACACATCACACACACGCAAATTGTGATCACGACATCGGTCCGGACAGCAGTGAGAATGGTCACAGAAACTGGAGTTTTAGCAAACTCGCAACGCACAGGGAACAACGTTCAATAATCGCCTGACAGGAGGTAAGGAGGGAGGGAGAGAGAGAACACTGAAGCGAGAGAGAGAGAGAGAGAGAGAGAGAGAGAGAGAGAGAGAGAGAGAGAGAGAAAGAGAGAGAGAGAGCAGTCACAGACTTGGGAATGTTTGGAGGGAATGGAGTGTCGCCATGGCACAGGCCCCAGAACAACAAAGTGACATGGTGAAACAGCACAGGCGCTCCAATAGCCACTCCAAGGCTGGCACCAAACACTGGCCAACAATCGATCTACATGTTCCACCGCCCAACAGCGATCAAAAGATAGGCTGGAACCAACTGAAGCGAAACAGAAAAGGCGATTGCTTGCAACACATTAATAAAAGTATGAATTTGAAATCGATGCGCTTTTGATAGAATAATCGTTGGAGTGGAAAAAGTAAATTCCGTTGGCAAGTCTCTACAGGATTCCAAACTTAAAAGGCAAAGTCAATGACACAGCAAAAGGGACGTGTGAACGCGTGCATTGCACAGTCAGTGCTAGTGTAACAATCCCTTTCTTCCTAATATAGTCAATAAAGCAACCAGCCGATGAATCAATCAAATATGTTGTTTGTTGAAAGGTCCAAACACAATACAAGTACAACCCTACGGATAATGTGAGCTTCGTGGACAGTCTTTACAAACACGACAGGATTCTGATACGGCGTGATAGGAAACGTCACTACACGATAGAACAGAAACAATGCAGTCCTACACAACACAATACAATGTAAAGTTGTAAGCTTAGCCTATCATCGTTGGATCAGTATTCCTTGATGGTAAAACTGAAACGATATCTACCAATACTATTAGCAGTCCTACACAACACAATACAATGTAAAGTTGTAAGCTTAGCCTATCATCGTTGGATCAGTATTCCTTGATGGTAAAACTGAAACGATATCTACCAATACTATTGGTCAAAGCTTTTATGGCTACTCAGCACTATTGTAATGTTATCTAAGCCCGACCACAGCCTTAACAGCGACAGGCAGGCAAGTTCCATCTTGCTCTGTCTTAACATTGTTGTCTTGGTTTCATATTATGCTAACAAACCTCCATTCGTTGTCTCATGACCTTACTGAGAGATCAGCTCCGTTTACAATGAAACACACACACGCGCTCCCACTTTCGTGGACCTATTGAGCCCACTATCCTACCACAGGCATACCGGGTTGGTGTGTGAAGTCTACCTGGTATGCACCATACTGACAGTACTGCAGTAACGAACAGATAACAACCCTGGTACAGGATCAACAATGAACACAGACGTCATAAAAGCTCTAGGTCAATAATCTTTCAAATCGATCACTGCGAAACCGGTTTGATCAGTGTCATTGCCAGTTGACAAAACACACACACACACACACACACGAGAGAGAGAGAGAGAGAGAGAGAGAGAGAGAGAGAGAGAGAGAGAGAGAGAGAGAGAGAGAGAGAGAGAGAGAGAGAGAGAGAGTTAGTTCTACCTGACATTAAAACTGAAGGAAAGAAAGCACACGCACACATACACACACTCACGATAGAGAGAGAGAGAGAGAGAGAGAGAGAGAGAGAGAGAGAGAGAGATAGAGAGAGAGAGAGAGAGAGAGAGAGAGAGAGCCACCTCCGACACCAGAACAGAAGGAAAGAAAGTTTAGTTCAATTCCAATCGCATGCCAAAATGGTTTTAGTTTGAGAAGAAGAAGAAGTAGAAGAAGAAGTGCGATGTAAGGTTGCGTCACTACACAATGATGAAAACAGAAGTCAAGGAGTGCCGTGTAGGTTTGAACTTGTAGAAGGCGGCGGCGGGAGATAGAAGAGCCGAGTCAAACATGAAACTGTGGAAGCGGATGAGCAGTCAAGCGTAAAAGGGTTGGTGGATTGCACCACGTCAACTCTGGCACAACGCCCTTAACCGTTACACTGGCTACATCTAGTGTTCAGGGTAACCACCAACACCGTCACAGGCACTTCTCACAAGCAATATACGCTTGCGCGCTTCTGTATGCACAAACGTGGTTTTTTTTTTTTTACTCTCTCTCTCTCTAAAAGAAATGAATTCAATACTTGTGTGGAGAGAGCAGAAAGGTTTAGTTGGTGTGATCACAAAGGAACAAGTTATGTGGAAACGAGCCTTTCACGTTCAGTCCTCCAATAGAAATATCGCACATCATGCAATAGCCAAAGCTTCCTGTTTTCTACAACAGACGTCCCCGCACACGCACACACAAACTCCGGCACCGGAAACCAATTATTTCCCCAGCAAACCCGACCAACCCACTGTTTCCTGTCCATGACAACAAGCACAGGAACAAACACCCACTGTTTCCTGTCCATGACAACAAGCACAGGAACAAACACCCACTGTTTCCTGTCCATGACAACAAGCACAGGAACAAACACCCACTGTTTCCTGTCCAAGACAACAAGCACAGGAACAAACACCCACTGTTTCCTGTCCAAGACAACAAGCACAGGAACAAACACCCACTGTTTCCTGTCCAAGACAACAAGCACAGGAACAAAGACAACAAGCACAGGAACAAACACCCACTGTTTCCTGTCCAAGACAAGCACAGGAACAAACACCCACTGTTTTCCTGTCCAAGACAACAAGCACAGGAACAAACACCCACTGTTTCCTGTCCAAGACAACAAGCACAGGAACAAACACCTAATCAATGAATGAAGATCATCAACCAGTGCAATAAAGTCCCCAAAACCTCGGCGCCAATAACCAAACACAAAACACCGTGCCATCGCCTGCAAAACCTGTACCTGTCAGCATCTGCTTGCACTAAAGGAGTTTTCCGTTTTATCTACATCGTTCAAGCCTTTTTCACAACCTTTCAAGGTAGCATTGGTATTCAATAGTGTCAAGTTACCCGAAGTGGGAATATAATTACCACAGTAATAACAAGTTGGTGTTCAATGCTAAAACACGTATCTTTCTCATTAAGATTTCAGGAGCTGCCTAGTGCTCTTTTAAAAACTTCATTTTACCATTACGCCTTGTTGAGATTACATTGTATGCTGAACGACAGAGCCAAAAAAGTGAGATAACTGCGATACTAGTACCACACACACACACACACACACACACACACACACACACACACACACAAACATTTACTATATCAAACAGTACACACACACACACTAACATTTACTAGTATCAAACAGTACTACACACACACACTTTCGTGAAGATCCCTTTCTACACAAACTATGCCTTTTTGTTAATACAAAGGTCTTAAAATTGGTCAATCAAGTATCAAATGACGAAATGTAATTTCTTCTGAGCACACACATGTAATGTCTTTAGAAAACTTAGTATTCCAAGAGGCTAGGCGTAGTTTGTGGAGTAATCGAGACACATTTCTCAACTTCTATTATAAAAGCAATTTAAAAAAATAACACCCAACGCAAGTCCAATTTATTTCCATTTCTTCCCATTAACATCTATTGTGCAAGAAGTTGCACTACAGCTGTGTTGTATTGTATTGTATAGTGAACCCACCCTGTCAACTGTGATGAACAACAGCCCTGTGAAGTCAGTGGTGAATAATGATATAAACCACAATGCTTCACACACAACATGCTATTACATGTATCAATACCCGATTCTTTCCACAATAGTACCAATAAACCATTGAAGCTAGTGCGTTGTGGCAAAGAAGAAGACGACGCACAGGACACAGTAAATCGCAGCAAGATAGGTCTAGCAACACCGACAATGCAGCAAGATAGGTCTAGCAACACCGACAATGCAGCAAGATAGGTCTAGCAACACCGACAATGTGCACACACCGCACCCACACATTACAGCAAACAACAAAGGACAAAACTCGAGATGAGACACGTTTTACCACTTCATGTTCTCCACTCACTGTGTCTGTGCGCCTTCCCACGTTGGACCGTAATCTAACGAAGCACACCCCACGCAGTACAAGCCAGTGCAGGCTGATAAAATTAACAATCAGCCCACCCCCTCCTCTTCTCTCCCCTCCTCCCCCCTCTCCACAAAAAAAAGCGATCTTAGGTCAAACATTAACACCGTATAGCATTCCTGTGATGACTAAATGGTACAGGTCAAACAAATTCTATCAGTCCTACTCCTATTCATAGCCTATTGTAGTATAGATAAAACCCAAGTTTTATCATTCCTGTTGGGGACTGTGGCTTTGTCGTCTGATTGAACATGTGCTCATTAAGGCCGCGAAAGTGATAGCTTTACCACCTTAAGCGTGTGTGTGCGCTCTCACCGAGGATCCAACAGCCAGGATACGACACGTTGGACGCGCGCCACGCAGGTCAGGAGGGAAGGTGATCACGACGTGCTGCGTGCGACGGGTGGAAAACGAAAATTACCTAGGATAACGCTGTGCACTTATTACATCGACACCCTGCAGATATAGCATGGGCTGGTTTACCAGTGACCGAAAGGCTTCTATCGTATCGTCTAACAAAGAGTTGTACTAAGTTCTAAACAACTCACGCTGCATCAGTGATAGTGAACACAGATACTGTTGCTGTGGTTTAGCAGGTTGTCTTTCTATGTTGTTTGGTCACCGGCATACTCCCTACTTATAGCTTTGGATTCAGTTTCCAAATTTACTGATCCTGTCATAAAAATAGGTGTACAACAACTCTCTCCTCTTAAAATCCCAACAAGTATTGAAATGGCGCCTGTCCTTCAACAGAAGTTAAAGTAACACCATAGCAGCAACAACACAAACTATACTAAAGTAAGAAAATCAATTCACTTTCATACCTTTTGACTGAACATTGTGCAAATGTCAACTGCAAACCACTGAAATACATTTAAGTTGGGGTATCACATTTCACGCGCCGTACAACAAGGCTGGCATTGCCTGCACACACTCTCAGCCTGCGAACTCCCGTCCTCTACTTCAGTTAAATGGTATCGCCACGCAGCACAATAAAGTCTGAAGACACACAGGTGCCAACGAGGTAGCAGACTTACCAAAGGCTGAACAACCATACTGACAGTGTCAACACACCACTACCAAATACACCGAACCAACGATGTCGCAAAGTCAAACTGATCGTCTTTGGTCGTAGACCAGAGCAGGTCTATGAGACACAAAGTCCTGGTAGACCAGAGCAGGTCTATGAGACACAAAGTCCTGGTAGACCAGAGCAGGTGTATGAGACACAAAGTCCTGGTAGACCAGAGCAGGTCTATGAGACACAAAGTCCTGGTAGACCAGAGCAGGTCTATGAGACACAAAGTCCTGATAGACCAGAGCAGGTCTATGAGACACAAAGTCCTGATAGACCAGAGCAGGTCTATGAGACACAAAGTCCTGGTAGACCAGAGCAGATCTATGAGACACAAAGTCCTGGTAGACCAGAGCAGGTCTATGAGACACAAAGTCCTGGTAGACCAGAGCAGGTCTATGACTATGAGACACAAAGTCCTGGTAGACCAGAGCAGGTCTATGAGACACAAAGTCCTGGTAGACCAGAGCAGGTCTATGAGACACAAAGTCCTGGTAGACCGGAGCATGAATATCATGACCATCAAGCATAAAGCGTTAGCGTGGTGTGAGCCAAGCTAAGTTGAGAGCGCTTCCTGCTCACCGCCGCACAGGTAGAGACTAGCCGATGCAGGTAGAGCTTCCGGCCCCTATATCCCCTAAGCCACCCCCATACCTATCCTTTCTCCTCACCCAATACATGTATTGTGCGACAGCACTGGCACGGTCCTGTAAAAAACTGCCCACATATAAAAGGGGCGAGTAGAGCGGTATGATGGTAATGTGAATCACGAACACAATACGACACGTTGTGACATGAACACTGGGGGGACATAGTACACCAGTATAAACCAATCACCAGCCATGACCCACTCAATACAAGCTGTGTCTTATCTCCCGCCCACGTCCCGACCCCCAATCACTCCCTCGCCCCCCCCCACCCCCCTCCCTCTCTCCCGTCATTATTTCTTCTTTCCCTCATGCTGCATAATTTGAAATTTGACGCTCAACTGCACTAAATAGCCAATGCTATACTCTCTCTCTATCTCCCCTCTCCATCTGATGTTTCTGGAATCAGACTAAATAATACGAACCAGACGCAATATAGGGTAGTCGCTCCCACCCAACAGACTGTCATCATATATTCTCTGGTTGCTTGTTGAACTAAAAAGCACCGAGCAGTCATCTGATGTGAACAAGCACACCACAGGCAGAGACTGGAACTGGCGCTGATCAAAGACAGATCGTTCACTGGAACGACTCGCAGTCAGCATATAAACATATTGGCAATGCCTATACACGTTCATCACAGACAAACACCTTAAAATAACCTGCAACTATAAATATTTATTGTTCATATCTTGGTTAATATCCTTTAGGGTTGGTGAACACTCCTTTGCATCCTAGTCGAGTGCTATGTCAAAGTGGAGCGAGAGACAGACATGAAAGATAGAGAAAGAGACAGACGGAAACAGAGAGAGAGAGACAAAGAGATAGAGTGTTATAAGGTCAATGACTGTTGCGGTGTTTCAGTGTAAGGGATGTAAAGACATGAAGTAAACAGCAGGCACAGGGGGTTAATAAAACGAGTATGCACAACGTCTGGCAAACTTGTCATATTCCCGTCTGAGAAAAACCTCGCCCCAGGGGTTAGCACGTCACTCAAATCCACATGCACCTGCTAATGACAATCCAAATCGAGTTGGCAGTTGGATTTGGATTTGCCATCATATTTGGGTTAAGTACTACTACCTCATCAGTCATCTGTTCCACTTACACTAACTTGCGTGGTAACGTCCTGCATTATTCTTGTTATAACTTCTCTATGCCATCATCCCTCTTTGTAAGTCCGAGCTCTTTATTCAACACTTGCAGTCGTTACCACTGTACGTCATGGTATGGGCATTTCAAGGAGAAGTGGCTAGTCTGGTCAGTCGTGCTTTACTGAACTCGTGCTCTGCTGTACGTAGCAGTGTAGCATCAGTTCAGTGGGTAGATTACCGTCCCCGGACACAATAGCGTATAGGGGACGTTTGAATTAGTGTAGCATTACTCAAAAGAGTCAATTCATTCAAAAGGGCCTTCAGAGGTGATTAGCCACGCAGTATGGACCGTATGTTAACGAAGTCCTGGTCACGACGCCTCATGCTGGGACAAGCGTGTCTGGTAATCACCACACAACGGCGGCCAGTCTTCGCCCAGCAAGGATCGTCCAGCCACCACAGGCCTACACATAATCCCAAAACTAACATGTAAGGTCCAATCATTCTGACCACACTACAGTTATTCCATCACTAACGTGCAAAGTCCATTCATCACTGACCAGACTTATGAATCGTATCAATATCACTGTCACATTTCCAGCTTTATGGCCAGTACAAACAGCATAGTTTTTGTCCCACAACAAAAATATCTTCACCTTATTAGAACAGTCTTACTGCAAAAAGATTTTTTTCTCCCTTATACCACCTTCTTTATATTGTCACGCCAGTACAATCGTAGGCTGAGCAGTGACCTGACAAAAGGATCATTCACTGCCCACAATGAAACGTTAGAATGGTACATAATACACTGACACGACGGGCAGTCTTTCTGCTTCTACAGCCCTGCTGGGATGCCAATGTGACTGGAGAAAAGCAGTCCCGAGTTGTACAATGCCATCAAAGGTTGGAAATCTACGATACCAGTGACGCTAGGCTAATTCCTCCGGTATTGTCCCTAGTCCTGCAGAGCTCGCTCATTTACTACCACCACACTGTTCAACAATCCACAACCCTACATTAGTTCCTTTGGCACTTCAAAGACAGTCTCTTTTTCTTTGTACTTTTCTTTTTCCTTTGGTGCGTAACCACCCATCGCTTCTTTCTTACTTTTTCTTTTTCTTCTTCTTCTGTTCAAAAGGCAATTCTTCTCTCCCAATTATCATTTTCTTTCATTCTCCAACGTATGATGCAATCGCTGAATAACCAAAACCCCTCAGCAAGAAAGCAGACGTCAGCTAACCACAAGTTACAAAATGTCAATGTTATTGTACGGAAATTGGTAACTTCACTTACTTCATAGTTTAGGGATCCAAAATCAGATTAAACAGACATTATCAACAGTTAGCATTACATCATAACTTCACTGTTATGTAGTTTGGGTTTAAACCCTTAAGTAAACGTAACGAAACCACCATCTTGGACAACCATTGTCATGATTAACATAAAGACCATCAAGAGATAAGAATGTCATCCTGTGACTTCAGTAACAAACCATACACAGCGACCTGCTTTAAAGATTAATGAGGTAAAAAAAAAAACCACCACAACTTCCACTTAGCAACTGGTCAGCAACCTTTAGGCAAGGGCCGGACTTGACACAGGTTTGCCAGTTTTGGACCTGCTGCACCGCACTGACCAACTGAAATACGTGAAATCGCCGCCTTACTCGAATGCGCCCGTTATGAAATACAAATGCGCCACTCGGCCGTGGAAAGGCGCCATATTGCTTTCGTACTATATCCATAAGCCACCCTGCAATACGCTATCGCCACCTGTACAGATACGTCTCACAAAACCTAATTACGCCCCAAACCTCTCCATCTTTCCAACGTGACGCGAGTATGGAGGGCGAAAGGTGAAGGGTCAGGCGCTGTGGGGTCATGAATGCTGACGGGCAGGACCAACTGGGGGAAGACGAGAGAAAAACCGGTCGCAACCTCAGTATCAGAGAGTGCGGAGGCATGCCTACATTTGATACAAAGATCTACGACACTCCGTTTGAGACAGGCTGGTAACCAGGGCCTCCTCACTACAGCCAGCAAAACCTGATTGTTAACCACAACACCAAACGCCGACACCGCCAACTAACGGTCAATGACTGAACGCACACACGTACAAGATGGTTCACAGCTTTACATACGCATTTGAAATGCTATATTAAGTTAGTACAGTAGAGATGGCATCTAAGACTATCAGCCTTTTGTCCTCCAACTGATGTGCATTTCAGAAAACACACGCCTTAACTGTTAAGTTGAATTATCATTTGACAGAGACAAGCTCAATACGATTCTAATAACACGACTTAGAAACTAAAATGTGCGTGTATAGTATGTTGGTACAAAACCCCAAGGAATGAAAGATAAATGAATAATTCCCCCTCGATCATCAGACTACACTGACATTTGGCATTTTCAGTGGCTGTGCAAATGACAAGTTTCCTCCGTCAATACAGACAGCGGGTTAGCTGTACACTAACGCACGGTGTGTACAGTAGGTATAGGTGAACTGAATACAACGATGTGGAACATAACACAGTATTGGGGTTTTGATTGGTACTACCCCACCACCCTCACTAAACCACGCCCCGACAAACACTCCTTCTGGCTAGTTTTTACATGGCTCGCCTCCTGCGCTTCTGCGTCGTTCTGGTATCTGTCTCGTAGCAAACGAAATCTCCCGGTAAGACGTTGGGTACAGGTCGATTAGCACACTGATTAGGCCCAGCAAACAATGGTGTGTAAATGTCAGGTCTGCCGCAACACCGCTGTAACGGCCTCTTTTCTAACCACGTGTCGGACGTCTTGTTCTTATCGAAGGTGCATGCAGTTGCAGTTTCGTAACATTTGTTTTTGGCTCACCACCCCGTAATTCGGGTTCCTCATGTCAAGTTTTCCAATTTCCGTTTATTTATTTTTTTTAAAAATACGAATCGTCCAATTCTCAACTCACACTCTGATCTTATTTAGCACATCACGTCAAGATTAACTTCCATGATGCACGCATCATTTCTACAACCAAATAACTAGTACCATCGACCATCATGGACCAAAGTTATCAGTAATACAAGATCAGACAAAACGTGACGCCCACTGGCTAGATAATGAGTAGTATTACCAAACGACAAAGGTTATTTCAACTTACATCTAAGGCTTTAAGATATAGACTTTCAATGTGTAGTTTGATCACCTGCCCGTCCACCCCTTTGCCCCAGTCCTTAAGGAAAGAGCGAAAACAACCAAACGAACATTTATACAAAACCTGGAGCGGTTATAGCTTTTTTCTTCAATGAAGATCAACCGCTAATTCCCGTCAACAACTGTCCAAAAACTATGCTGCAATAGTTTTAACTGGTGTAGCTAGCGAATCCTGATCAAACTATCAGAGTGTTGTAATTAGCCCAATACCGAAAGCTACTGTGGTTTAGGTGAAAGCTGAAAGAGTTGTTGTTACAGTTGGCAGTTAGAGATCAGTTTGAATCACTGAAAACGACTCATTTCATACTCAACCACTACAAAGGACCTAAATCAAATGTGAGTGAACTAGCATAAATCATTGAAAGTCCCAGTGAGGAGAGAGCCTTAAGACAGCGAGAGTGACGACCTGCACAGACAGATCCACGCACAAGAGCGGTGTGGGCACTCTGTGAGCTGGCACAGGTCCACCTGCAGCTTTAATCCCGACAGAACTACACTGGGCTATGACCACACTGGGCTATGACCACACTGGGCTATGACCACACTGGGCTATGACTATACTGGGCTATGACTATACTGGGCTATGACTATACTGGGCTATGACTACACTGGGCTATGACTATACTGGGCTATGACTATACTGGGCTATGACCACACGGGGCTATGACTATACTGGGCTATGACTATACTGGGCTATGACCACACTGGGCTATGACTATACTGGGCTATGACTATACTGGGCTATGACTACACTGGGCTATGACTATACTGGGCTATGACTTTTACTGGGCTATGACCACACTGGGCTATGCACAGTTTGGCCACTGCTTACCTACACTCTTATGATTTGTTTTTCTCTATCCCCCATCCTCACCACGCCAAAAGGGCTTCAATCCCAACTTCAGCAAACAATTTTTTCCAACCTAGATCTCAGGTGCCAGTGCCACTAACAAATTTGAAGTGACCAACGTGGTATACAACAATAGCAGAACTGGTAAACGTAATATACAGCAATACCACAACTGGCCAATGTGGTATACACTATACAGCAATAATAATTATAAAGATTGTTTTGGTCTTCTGTATTTGAAACCTTGTTGGGTTTCCGAAAGCGCTTGCAGACAAGCGGGGCGTTGGCTGTTGTCATCATGGCTGACCGTACAACGAAGCTCACTGGAAAAAGGCCTACTAATCACAGGCCTCACAAACCTACTACACGCCATCTACAATACGACACGTGCAATGTTGCATGTGACAACAACAACAAACAAACAAAATAAATCACCGCTTCAAATATACCCCGCGTACAAGTTGGTGGGTTGCTGGGGTTTGATATGTATGAAACGAGACGTACTTATAGTTATACTGTGTTGGGTACACTATGCAGTACTTTCAAAATGAGTACTAATAAATGGAAAACACTATTCTATCCATTTCTACCAGCACACTATTGGTTTACACAAGTGTTTTATTAATGGAAAAAAAAACATGACCAACAAATTATTTTATTGAGTACAGGAATGGCAACAAGCAAGCTTATATAAGCCAGCTCTATATCATTGAAGTTGTGCAAGGAGTGTGTGAACCAAATCTTATAACTCTAGGCCAGGTCAGACCTACAATAATAGTAACTGTTCTGCACTTACCGGTTCCAAGAGCTGAACTCTTAAAGTGTTGCACCAAGCGCACTGTCAAGCGTCCCGGACAACTCAGCCAACCATTACAGCTATTACTATTACGGACTGGATCGAGGACAACGGTAGTAGCCAGGGATGATCATAGTGACATTATTATGTCTATTACTGTACAATCATTGTGCACAGTGGATGCGAACAGCTGCGCTGTGGCAATGTCAATAGTGTTAGTGTACTATAATCTCTCTATATACTGTGTGGGATATTAACTGCTAAAAAGGCTGGAAATCAATAGACTTGGCGACAGCTGTGTTGACCCCACACCTTCACGCATCCTCTCTCAGTCCTCACCCACCTTCCTTCGTCCCCACATAAATGTATTTGTCAACCCATCACACCACAAACAAATGCACCCATCAATCTATCCCCCGCACACATATATTTCATTAAACACAGACTAAAACTGTCAAACGCGAACACACCTAGAGCGGAACAGAACCGCAAAACTAAATGATAGCATCAAACAGGTGTCGGTTCTCAGTCGTCCTTCCCCCGTCCCTCCTATTATACCACTATTACTAGGGCTTACAAACAATAAAGCACGCGCACGATGAATCAATGGCGTCACTAGTCCTTTAATTACCGCAGTTTTGCCACGCTATATCCAGACCTCTTATCACACGCCAGTGTTGGGTCTTTCCCGCCTGTAAGAGACCTACAATTACAATGACGTGCAGTGATAAAGACTAACAGACACATATGCACTCGGTCCTCCCAGACTGGCAGGCAGCATACAGGGCATTGACACACCACCCGAGTTGGCGCCAAACAAACTGACGTGGAGTGTATGGCGCTTGATGGACTGAAGCGGGTGAAGCTCCGCAAATTTCCCATACAGAGCTGTCATAGACCACCCGAGGTGGCGCCACAATGAAGAGAAACACTACGGAGAAAAGATCACATTTTGCATGAAAACAGAATAGTCAGTGGCAACATTCATGGTACTGGAATGAAGCACGGGAGATATGGCATACAATCAACCAGCACGGGAGATATGGCATAAAATCAACCAGCACGGGAAATATGGCATACAATCCACCAACACGGGCCACCCGATACGGCACACAGTACCCTACAAGCTCTTGAGAGAAGGCGAGTCTTTTGGCCCTGCTGATAATGGCTATAGGCTGTTCGGGGTCCTAGTCCTGCTGAGCTCTACCGTCCCAAACCTTATCACCCGTCATCGATCTTAATCTTGCAACCTTGCGCTCACCTCCCACCCTACCCCTTTCTCTCTCTCTCTTCCTTCTATGCATACCATTTGGACTTCCACCTTCTTTGGGAGTCAGCTAGGAATCTGGAATATTGGACTAAGACTGGCTTTGTCCTTGGTGTCAGAAGTGGGAGCATTTCTCTCTCTCTCTCTGGATGTGCGGGCGCGTACATATGTGTATGCGCGCGTGCGTGTGGGAGCCAAGCTGAAATAACGGTTAATACCCCGTATCGATACAGAAAGGCTAGGCAAAACAGCCGGCGAGAGAGAGAGAGAGAGAGAGAGAGAGAGAGAGGGGGGGGAAGAGAGAGGGGGGGAATAGAGAGGGGAGGGGTAGGAAGGGAGGGAGAGAGAGAAAGAGAGGGAGAGAGAGAAAGACGTTTGACGTTTGGACATCGTATCATATTTTCTGGAGAGAGAGAAAGAGAGAGAGAGAGAGAGAGAGAGAGAGAGAGAGAGAGAGAGAGAGAGAGAGAGAGAGAGAGAGAGAGAGAGAGAGAGAGAGAGAGAGAGAGAGAGAGAGAGAAAGAGAGAGAGAAAGAGAGGGAGAGAGAGAAAGATAGGGAGAGAGAGGGAGGGAGAGAGAGAGAGAGAGAGAGAGAGAGAGAGAGAGAGAGAGAGAAAGAGAGGGAGAGAGAGAAAGAGAGAGAAGGCAGAGTCCCGTGGCAGGAAGGAACCACCACGACATACAGGTGGAAAGGGTGGTGACGTGGCTAACGGCGCTGGGGTGGGGTAGCCAGAGTAGAGGAAAATAGAGTAGGGTGGTGGTGGTGGTAGCTTTAGACAGCGTGCAACAATGGCGGCCTTGGTTACCGGGTGGTGTGTTGGTAAACACGGTCCTTGGCGACGAGCCCGCTTGTTCTACAATACACAGTACGCGCTCTGTCCTGCTGCAGGATGGGGCTTGTTCAGTATTGCACGCTCGCTACACTGCAGTTTTTTCTCTACACCTTTCACACTGCCTGGGGGTTAACATTCCTCCCCATGTAGGCAATGACACAGCAGATACAGATCGCAAAACTCCATACAAAATAATGGCAACAATACATTGCCACTGGGACTACTGGCAGCAACCTGTCAGCTCTGACATTTCACGTCACTGATAAAGCAATAGCCTCTACAATTGCAGTCAATGGTCCAAATAGGGCCCCAAACTTTATTTCTTAAATAAATTTATTCTGAGTTCAAAGATTCAAGATTCAATTCAAGAATATTTTATTATCTCAACCATCAAAAAGAGTTAGGGGGATTACTATTTACTTTTTTATACTTTTATCTGCAGGTTGGAATCTTCAAATTCGCTATTAGGAACAGACCCAACAAATGGTAGAAGTGTACTGGTCAAAGAGATTCTAGCAGTAGTCTACAAGAACACGGCACGTACACATTAATTGTGAAGTCAGGCGGCACAAGATAATCTGCCCCTGGACCTCTTCTGTGCTGTCATCTCTTGTCCAAGTACAGCCTTTCCCCCCAAAACACACACAAACCTTTACTCTCTGCACCTCTCTCTACTCCCACCACCCCTCTCCAATCCTCCATATCTCTATCTCTCCCTCTCTCTCTCTCCCTCTCCCTGACAATTTTATGTCTGTGCATGTTTTTTCTGGCATTGTGTCAACTGTCCCAGTGAAGTAAGAAGTGTATTGAAGTGTAGTGTTAGTCGCCTAAGATATATACTGAATACTGCTATACTCTGAAATACGGCTGTACAATGAATTACTGCATACACTGAAATACTTTTATACACCCTCTCCCCACCCCCCAACCACACTGATAGATATTGCAATGTACTGGCGGTAGTTGCTCTTTGGACAGACGACATAGCTGCCGTGGCGCCTATCCCGTATCTTGGATGGCAGCAACTCCTTTCTTCAGACTGAGACACTGGTTATAATGGACCTACCGACTGCACTGGCAATTGAACTGTATGGGATGAACGTGAGACATTGACTGCAATAAGTACTGGCAAAATACCCCTCCTTCTACACTGTCAAATAAATGTGCACGGCATTAGCTGCTGGCAGCTCGCGTACAATAATACACCCTTGCTAGACACCCGTCACCTGTACAGTATTGAACGAAGTATCCGATTGGCCGTAGGCCTGCATAAAGACACACTGAAATATTCCAATAGAGCCTCAGATGCAGGACAGTGAACTACTTAATTATATATTGGTTATACACCCACTGAAGTACTGCGATATTCCCTTCACCTTCATCTGAGTTCAGAATGGAACTGTCATGTGGGCCCTTATCGATCTGTCAAGACCTGCACCCACCCCCACCCTCCTCCTGCTCACTCACCCCTCCCTCTCTCCTCCACTCCCCCTGACATGTCTTCCTCTTATTCAATAACGCTCCACGCACCTTCCTCCGACCCAATTCCTGACCTTTGAGGTATAAACACTGCATACTTGACATCTTTATACGAATACTTGTATCTAGTTGACATTTGCTTACTACAATAACATTTGCAACACTTTAGTTCACTTGTACTTCACAGGGACAGTTAACTGCAACTCTCGTTTCTTTCACAGATCTATACACACACAAAAATAACATCACACCATCACATGCAGGAGTCACTGGGGAAAGAAATGTAACTAACAAAATAGTTTAACATGCCATATGAATAAATTAATGATAACTTTATGCATTGCATATTTTAAAGAAAAATGAAGGTGTGCTCACAGCAATGACTGTAACAATGTTGTGTGAACACTCATGATTTCCATCACAAGTCAAGAAATCTTTATCTCATACAAAAAATACAATGAAAAAAAAATTTTTTTTTTCATAATGCACTTTTGCATGGCCAAATATCAAATTGAAACCCCCAATTCCTTTTCAGTCTCCATACTAATGTATGTCATTACTTAAATTCCCACAAATACATAAAAATAAACACATACACACTGAATGTGCACAGTTAAAATATTTAGACAAGAGCAACATAAATTATGTTAAGCTGTCTTTCTTGCTGGCCCTTTGGCCTGTCTCTACTTCATCTCAACCATAATGAGAAATGTTAATGACTGTGACCGGTTTTTCCAGACTAGTGTGGGCACCTGAGTGACTTGCGTGTGGAGCAGGGACTGTAAAATGTTATGTATAGGACTGACAGCAGCCCTGCATGCCTCTGGTTACCCCTGGCTACCAACGCCTCAAAACTGAACCTGTCTCTTCTTGCTGCCAGGTTCTGAGAGGCTGCTCAAAGAGACTGTCTTACTATCCCTACTTGTTAGGTGGTAGAGAGGAGTTCTTACTATCCCTACTTTTAGGTGGTAGAGAGTTCTTACTATCCTTACTTTTAGGTGGTAGAGAGTTCTTACTATCCCTACTTTTAGGTGGTAGAGAGTTCTTACTATCCTTACTTTTAGGTGGTAGAGAGGAGTTCTTACTATCCCTACTTTTAGGTGGTAGAGAGGAGTTCTTACTATCCCTACTTGTTAGGTGGTAGAGAGGTGTAGCTACAAAGTAGTAGCCAGACAGGCAGTTTCTACAGCTAACAGCGCACACACTTCAACCACAAATCTACTGTCAACAAAACACGTTTCTGGCATAAACTGAAAAACAGACAGCAAAACATAAAATAATAATGTATGCTGGTATATCAACTCACATCTCTGCATATGATATAGGCGAGTGGACATTCAAAGTCTACAAAATGGTCGCGCTTATACTAACTGTTCAAATGCAACACGTTGCCAACAGATCTGGTGAACTTAAAATCTGGATGCATACATCACAGTAACAGTCCCTCCCTGCCAAATAACATTAACAAACAAAATTCCCCTTCTATGTCAAACTTCAGTCTCAAATTAGCTCAAATCCTGTCCTAAAACTCCACTAAATCTCACAACATGAGTTAATAATGCTCTCACATTCTAAATGTAATGTACAAATCAAATACCAATACTGTGACGAAGGACAGTCATCTATTAGTATTACATTTTAACTGATAAGCTTTCAGAACTGGGTCAATACGACTAGCAGTAAGCCGGTTTGAGGAATGGAAAATGTGGTGTTGGTGTTGGTGGTGGTATATATATATTGACTGCGTACTTCAAAATCATCAGATTATGCTAATGAGAGAGGTTGAGGTGGTACAGGTAAATTTGCTGCGTACCTTGATGCAAAGAAAGGTTAGAGACACTGCAACACCCTTGGCTTGTGCTTGTTTACTTGGCTTGTAGTTGTACATTTCTGACGTCTAATGTCTTGCCATCATCGCACCAAAGTGTGTTATATTACACTCTCAATGTTATTAACTTAGATTTATCTTTTGTCAGACATCTTTTTACTAGTATGTCAATCTAAACTGTTTTACAGTCTTATCAAGAGGTACTAGTTATGGTAGGTGTGGCCACAAATCAACACAAGGGTTTTGCAAAACAGAGAGCCAAAGCGAAGTCAACACTGCCGGAAAGGTGCGCACTGTTTCAGGCAACAATAAAGAACTTTGCTACAGCAAGTCTCACACAGGAACAAAAAAGCACAGAGGAAGTTAAAAAAGCTAAACCCCACTATCCTAGTTCAAATGGGGATCAATTTAAGTTAGGTGGCAGTGGTATTGGTAGTGTTAAACTTAAAGTGACTGGTCTTGCCACAATACAATGGAGTTAAATATTGATTGGATCCCACCACTGTCATCAAGTCCTGTCAGGACTTTCTATTGCAAAAAAAAATATCAGAAATAAGGGTGGGTGGGCGGGTGAAAGAGTACAGACCGGTGAGGGTAGGATAGGGTGTAGGAAGGGTGGAAAGGACTACTATTTCCCTGGGGTGGGGGCACGTCAGTGGGGTGGGTCAGGTATAGACACGTTGAGTGGAGTGACAGCACAGTGCTGGCAGCTAGTCAAAAGGGACAAGTCTGGACACAGTGAGGCCTGAACCAGCACAGTAACCACTGTCACCCACACACCTCTATAATCCCACCCTGCCTCTACACGTTCTGCACCTTCACAAACTTTTCTGCCTATGAAGTAGGCTATGTATATCACAATAGAATTTAGGTTTTAATAAAGAATTAACAAACTGAATACCTGAATACCTTGTTTGAGCTTTTGAGATTTTTTTTTTCATCGGAAATTATGAACGTCAGTAAAAACAGACATATATCATACACACACAGCTTAAAAGTGTTGAAAGCGACACTTAGAATTACTAGTATTTGGAATATGAATTATGATAAATATGAACTAAGAAAATGGTGCGAAGACAGCGCTTATTGCAACATTTTGTAAATGCATTGTTTTGACAAAGACTCACATGTATTTGTACATTGGTTGTGTCTGTTTGGACACAGACTCATAAAACTGACAGCGTTAGCGCAACCCATGATAATGTACATCTACTGTTATGAGTATTTAGCTTCTGTGTACACTGTAATAACAAATGTTTGTCCATGAAGAAATAAACAGGCAATAAACCCATATTCCTCTATCAGGGATGGGAATTGCCAAAAGTTGATGGGGCTTACTGCAACTGCAAGCCGGTGTCCAGGGGCCGCTTAGGCCCCGGTGGGGTCAAGGGGCAAAGCCCTTGTAGGGGGCCCAGGGGGGCGAAGCCCCCCGGAAGAAAATTCATTTTATCAAAATTAACTCAATTTTGTAGCCTCTTTTAAGAGCTAGAAAAGAAAAAGATGATGCAAGGTGTTTAATTATTTAATCAGTTTCTTGTTCCTTCTTACCTCTTTAAAGCTTTTCTCTGTAAGTCCTACTTATCTCCCACCATTTCTTTTTGATTGGTACTTTGTCACACACCGTTCCAATTGTTCAAACAATGTGATTAAATGTATTTTTACTCTAATTTGATTTTACTGTAAAGACATACCACATGGAGATACAGACATAATATATGGACGAGTCTTGTATTAGCATTGCTTTAAACCTACTATTTCACAAAGACATTTGCAGCTGAAGCATTACATAGTTGTAACCAAATATTTCACTGTATAGTTTTCTTACTATTAATATTATAATATAAAATACAAATAGTCAAGTTCTTTAACAGTTTATAAACCAGTTTATCTTCTTTTGGAATTTTTTAATTTTAGATGTTGAAATGAAAAAAAAATTATAACTTTGAAAAGAAAGAACTAATATTTGATTGCTTCTTTATCTTTTTTACTAATAACACCTCATTTCCTTCATCTTCTTTTCTGGTGTCAGACTCAATTCTTTTCTCACTGACTGTTACTATCTCATTCCCCCCCCCCTCTACCGCTGTTTCTTGTGTGTGCAATGGCAAAGGTTTTCCTTTGCGTGTATTTCGCATACAGTCTTGTCAAAACAGTCCCTATGGCTACGAAAGCATTCTAAATGCGAATCATAATCTTACTAGGTCACACACAACACGCTTAGGAAGTTCATCTAGTTACTTCCCTTTTTTTTATGTCCGCTGACTAAACACACAAATCACCTAAAAAAAATTTTAAAAAAAATTTAAAAAAAAAAAAATGGGGCGTACACAACAATTGCTGGGGCGCTTTGAAGGACTCGATGGGGCGTAAATACGACTGGGGCGCACTAATTCCCATCCCTGTCTATGCTTGCACCCACTGACAAAGGGTCGCAAAGAGAAGACAAAAATATCTTAGCAAACTTTGGAATTTAAAAAAAAAGAAAAAAAAAAGAAGAATATTGTGATTCCAGATTGTGGCAGCCTGACTGTAGTGGCTTTGCCCGACATTGCCACCCAAACATGCCAACACTGTGTTATCTGATTTCCTCCCACAATTCCAGCCAGTAATCTAGGCCCACCTCCGTCAAATCAATCTATACTTACCCTCTTCAAGTATCTCCACCGCATTGATCTATCAATTATGCATTAACGTCGCCTAAAGAAAACAGCGCCGCCATATTCTGCCTTCAAAATCACCAGCAAACGCGCTGGCAAGAAAACAGCATATATTGCCGTCCTGGACCCCATAAAAATGCACAGCAACGACAACAAAAAACTTATTGCAACAGCATGTATCTGCATGTTTACAGTTTGTAAGTTCTGCAATGGTATAACAAGGCCTAACATGAGAAAATCAGCCTCCACAGTGCAACACAAATCAAACCAAATCAAGAAATTGCAAACAAGTCACGAATCAGATGCCAAACACTAAAATGCAATGTGCTTACAGTGTCCACCCCCTCCAAATTAAATAAATAAATATATACACCCAGAAGATGAAATAAACTGGTGCTTACTCTGGGGATCCATTTTCCTCATGGAATCATGGAGCAATGGACGGCAGCGTCGGTCTCCTTGGTGACCGCGGATTGAGATTCTTCACCCTGCCCCGCTGGTGCTGCGTTCAAACCCTGCATTGGCTGACTGCACTAGTGAATGATTACCTGCAACTTTCATGGTGTGTGTGGCTGCCTAAAGTGACCAACTGACCTAGGGCTGTGGCACTTTGTCACACTGGGGCAACCGGCAGTCAGACCCCCAGATCGGCAGGAAAGACAAGTTGCAGGTGGGGCCGACAGGAGACTGGCCGATACCAAGCGACACGGCAGCTTTTACAGCGACCTTTTCTCTGCCAACGACCCAATCGTCTGCTGTATATGAGAGCGTGTTGCAGCATGCCGACATTGGAACCGGTCGTAGCGGAGGCGACCAACTCGCCACACCACTCTAGCTAGGCAACCCAAACCGTCTAACAAACGAACGGCCTTTCATTCTACAAAGCTGCTGGCACACTTCCATCGCTGGATAAATTATGCTTCCAATTTCAAGGAACCGTGACCGAATTGACTCTAGACTTCTACAGGTTTCTGCCGTTGTCTTCTCTTTGGCCCGTTTCCAAAAATAAATGCGCATCGACAAATCAAAGTGGGTGTACGATTGAAAATCAATAAACAGCTGTGCTCAGCACTTAATGCTATTGAACAGTGCGATTTCATATTGGAACAACATACGCTGCAAGCAAAACGTAGAATCTATAACAATTTCTCAAATAAAGAACAAATTCCGCACTTACCTCTGTCGAATTTCTTTCCATCGGGGTCGACATCTTTCACATCGAAAATATCTTCAAACAAAACGCCAGCCATTTCGATAAATGTTTGATCCAACAAGCAAAATGTTAGGTTGATATAAAAGTAGATTTCTTTATAACACTAACTGATTGTTTAAAGACTGTTCAATTCGATCCAAAGAGGACAAATTTATCAAAATAATTCAGCAGCGTTATTTCAATCGCCCTTCGTTTTTGTGTCTAAACCCATGTGGTCCAACTAAACCCACCTCCTTCGGTAAAAATAGACCAAGGGAAACAACTCGTTTCATGCCCTAGGTCAAGGATAGGCCTAATGCGTTAGAGAATGCTGACAGAGGAAAGTTTCTTAGAATAGGCCTAACGAAAGCAGTGCTTTATTGTCTGTGTTCTGGGATACTTTTGCTTTGCTTCCTATCGAAAATGTCTTTGCAACATTTGGTATAGATGTTATTGAGGTAGTTTAACAATTTGGATGCATTATTTTATTTTAAGGCCCGGCCAACTTGACCTGTAGTGTAGCTCCCGGCCATACTTGTGTTCTGTTAAGTTGTGGCCACATTTGGTTTATGTTTTACGGCTTATGCATTGGATTATGAGATTTTTCACTGACCGAAATTTTGACGGGGGATGGAGAGGAAGGGGGAGGGAGGGGCACCACACCTTATAAGTTTAGTGGTCACATTAATTTTGGCTTACGCTCAGTGAAAAGAGGAACTGCTGGCGAGCATAAACAAGGGAGACAAACAGTTTGGTAGTAAAAAGGACGAGTGAAGCTGGGGCATCATCTACAGCTACCCTACTGTGGGACATCACCTACAGCTACCCTACTGTGGGACATCACCTACAGCCACCCTACTGTGGGACATCATCTACGAGACTACAACTACCCTTCTGGACAACTCCTACCTACATATTTGTCTCCCGTAAGGAATCCAAGATGGTGATATTTCATTCCAATCCCACAACTGCTGCCTAAACTGTTTGCCTCCCTTGTACGATGTTACGTTTTGCTATGAAAGATCAACGTAGCTGGAAGTGTACAACCACCTAGTATTATTTCAGTTCTGAATTTTATTTATTTATTGGATAGAAAGAAAGCTAAAAAAAATATTTAAAAAAATGCGATTCCAGCAAATAAATTATTATTGCTCCATGGTTTTTTTTGGCTAACACCTTGTTCAGCAAAATATTTTATTTATTTATTTATTTATTTATCGTTCCTATGTAGTGCTTTTCAGCTCGAGATCTGCTCAAGGCGCTGGTCGATACAGGATCTAACTCAAGAGGCGCCCCCTTGCTGCCCAAGGTGCATTGTCTGATGCCCAGACAACTGAGCACGATTATGGGGGACCGGAGATGTTAGAGACTGGACCTAGCACTTGTTGAGTGTATTTCAAATATAGCTACATGTATAAGTCGTCCGTGTAGGACATGAGCATCTGTATCTTTAAAGTCTGTTATGGAATGCATGCGTGCGTAGACCTCAGTTTATACTCCCATCTGAAGGAGTAGAAGGTGAATGGGACTTGGTGGGTACGACCAAAGAGCCTATTATAGAAAGAGAGGGAACTTGGTCCAGAACCGCGAGACGGAAGATACGAGTTACGCTCCCTTGTCGACATGCTATAAATGGCTCGTGGCAGAAAGACAAAAGGCGACCGAGTAAAACAGGGCGGTGACTTTTGCACAGCCATCAATTGCCGTAATGCCAGATACAAGAAAAGTTGTGATGGCAAGTTCTTTTTCAAGTTTCCAAGAGACAAAGAAAGGTAAATTGCAATCGAAAAACTTCTTTTTTGTGTGTTTATATAGGCCTAAACCAAGACCGCTGCAGTGTTGTTAAAACAATTGGGGAGAGGCTTCAGTGATTCATGTTGTATCTATTCTATGTGCTAAAACAAAAACTATTTGCTTGCTGACAGTTTACGTTCAAAAGGTCGCTTACTTTTTACGTTGTTTCTAGGTTGTTTGACTATTATATTTGTGCTTACATTTCAAAAGTAGATGTTGTCAGATTGGCAGTTTGGCTTCGTCAAACTGCTTATGTTAACAAGTTAAATTAGACTAAGTCTGTTTTCTCCTCGTGATCAAATACTGTGCAAGATAACCCCTTACCAAAGCACAAAAATGGTCCTTGATCTGTTGTAATCCCTTTTCGTTTGAGTGTAAACGGGAAGAAAAATGTAATATAGAAACTCAGTCCTTGTTCTGATCTGTGAATTTCTGCGCATTAGATCTATATTGCGTGGAATGTTGTAGTATAGGTTCTGATTGTTCTGTCTGATTAATTAATTATTTTCCATGAAGTGACTGATGTTATTAAGCCAGTGATGTGGGAGGTGAGAGGGTTGGGAGGTAGGGGGACACCTAATATAAATTAAATTCACAATATTAGTGAAACATTTTGTTAATTGTGCTTTATTGTGATTAATTGATTGAATGACAGAGCTCTCTCTTCCCCCAACACCTCTCTAGCTCTCTCTCTCTCTCTCTCTCTCTCTCTCTCTCTCTCTCTCTCTCTCTCTCTCTCTCTCTCTCTCTCTCACGATTACGGATTTACACAGTTTCGGATAAATGAAACAGTTTGTCATGCATATTTTATTTTTAAAATATCTGTCGTTGATTAAAAAATAATAAATTCCAGGGCAGAAAACGAACCTATGACATACACACATAAGCAGCATAAAATCACATAATAAATGTTAATAAGTAAACATTAAAAAAAAAAAGACAGCAGTAGCGGAATGTTAATAATAATGATGGTTAAAAGCTTGGTTTTTGCAAACGTTGCCATAAAAATGTTCTTTTGCAATGGCATAGGCTCAATAAGTTACCACACATAGATCATTCATATAGCAGATGATGAAATATAGCCAGCCCGAGCAAAGGGAAATAATCCGTGAGAGCGTCTCGCATTTTTGTATAGGACATAATGGAAGTTCCCTCTCTTTCCGTAATAAGCTCTTTGGTACCACTCTGCAGGCAAGGATGAAGTACCTATACACTTCATATGTTATCAAACTCCCATAACTATGACGGCCTACTAGCGCCAAAACCGGATAATTACAAATGTCATGAGATAATTACAAATATCATAGGAAAATTACAATTATCAAGGGATAATTACAATTATCATTTAAAAATTATAAATAATCTTCGCGTGATCATGCTTAATTGTCAGTTTTGGCTCTAGCAATCCGTCTGGAAATGCGACAAAACCGAAAATTTTAATTATCACATAATAATTACAATTTTCACTTCATAATTATAATTTTTACGTCATCATGCTTAATTCAGACTAAGGCGGCTTAAGAGGCGAACCAAAACGTGCAGGTGTAAGTGATAATAGTAATTAACACGTGTTCTGCGTAATTCACGTAGGTTAATTTTGAACGTAGCTAAATGAAGCAAAGTTTGAGTATCTTAACCACAAGGTTGGAAACTTTTTTATTTAAAATATAAATTTAAACGTTGCTTTCCTATCCTATCTTATTCCGTAACTCAAAGGTCGTTGGGGCACCACAAATGATCGCTTAACCAGCGTATTACATCTTTCTCTGTTCTCAGCAACCCTCATCGCTTCGTTCAGTGTCAAACCAGTCCATTCTCGAATGTTGTCCTCCCACCTCTTTTTATGTCTCCATCTTCTTCTGCCTTTTTGCACCGTGCCTTGCAGGATGTTTTTTGCAAGGCCCGATGCTCTGGTGACGTAGCCATACCATCGAAGTTTCCGTTTCTTCACCACTGTGAGCATGTCATCATGTTGTCCAATGGCTGGTGAGATGGTTTGTCGGACTTCGTTGTTGGTGATGTGCTGGGTATAGGAAATGCCCAGTAGTCTTCTGTAGTACCTTACCTCTTACTTTATTTACTAAATACTCAATATGAGATTTGCAATAAATTTTCGGCGTAAGAAATACGCCTAAAATTTCTATGTTTGTCCCTCTAACCCTAATTCTGGCAGATACTTCGAATTGACGCCATTGTTAAATAACACAAGACTAGTTTTATCCCCGAAGAGTTCCAATCCATTTTTTGTCATATACATACTTAGATTATTGAAATCTTTCTAATACAATTTTTGGATGTAATTCACCGTTGTTGTTTTTTATTTGTCCGTTTTGTGATTGTTGTGTTCGTCCACAGGGCTATGTCACTTGCATACTGCACCACGCTAGTGTGTTTTATTAATACAGATGGCAAGACATCTATATCATGTGTTCGTAGACTTCAAAAAGGCGTTTGACCGAGTCTGGCATGCAGCTCTGTGGGCAACCATGAGAGTGTACAACATCAGCCCTAAAATTATTGAAGACATCAAAAGCCTGTATGACAAGGCTACCACTGCAGTCCTCCACAACAGCGCCATCGGAAACTGGCTCAGAACAACAATCGGTGTGCGTCAGGGATGCCTACTCTCTCCAACACTCTTCAACATCTTCCTTTAGCGCATCATGTCATATGCCCTTGCAGATCACGAAGGCACAATCAGCATAGGGGGAGGAGCAATCTCCAATCTTCGTTTTGCGGATGGCATTGATGGATTGGCTGGAGAGGAATAATAACTTGAACAGCTGGTACAGAGGCTTGACATCACCTCCAGAGCCTATGGAATGGAAATAAGTGCAGAGAAGACCAAAATGATGACCACCAACACCAATGGCATCAACACGGACATCAAAGTCCAAGGCCAATCCCTCAACACAGTGCATAGCTTCAAATATTTAGGAGCCATTGTATCAGACAATGGGTCCCGACAGGAAGTCTCTCCAGGATCGCACAAACATCTGCTGCCCTGGCGAGGTTGAAGCCAATTTGGAAGTCTACATTCCAAGGTAAGGCTGCTGCGTTCCCTTGTCATCTCCATCTTCCTATATGCTTGCGAAACATGGACCCTCACAGCAGATCTCCAACGGAGAATACAAAGCATGGAGATAAGGTGCTACAGAAGACTTCTGGGCATTTGTTATACCCAGCACATCACCAACGTCGAAGTCCGACAGACCATCACACAAGCTATTGGACAACACGATGACCTGCTCGTAGTGGTGAAAAAAACGGAAACTCCGATGGTATGGCCACGTCACGATCACCAGATCATCAAGTCTTGCAAAGACCATCTGAAAGGCATAGTGCAAGGAGGTAGAAGAAGAGGGAGACCAAAAAAGAGATGGGAGGACAACATTCGAGAATCGACTGGTTTAACACTGAGCGAAACAATCAGGGTTGCTGAGGACAGGGAAAATGGAGTACGTTGGTTAAACAATAATCTGTGGTGCCCTTACGACCTCCGAGTTACGGAATAGGATAGGATAGGATAGGAAGTCATGGACAAGCAAAGAAAAAAGTAACGGTGCAATAACTGATGCTTGAGGAATACCCATATCTATGTCCTTTATAGAAGAATAAATGTGTTCAATTCAGGTACGCGTAGTTCTGTTTGATAGCAAACTTTTAATGTAAAAATATATGTGACCATGAAGACCAATAGATTTTAAATTATATAAAAGCCTTGAATGCCATACATTATCGTAAGCTTTTTGGACATTAAAAAAGTGTGGCTAAAACACTTTTTCGTTTCAAAAATTGCTTTTTGATGTGGCTTGTAAGTTTGACTAAATGATCACATCGACCTTTGCGAAAACCCTCTTGAACCAAGGGGATTAGGTCTACTTTATTTACATCGCAATAATAAACCAAACGCTCATTTATAATTTTTCCCATGATTTTACCTGCATGAGATGTCAAGGCTATTGGCCGATAATTGTTTACAAGTACTTCAGATTTACCTTGCTTTTAGAATTGGAATTATCACGGACTGTTTCTAAACTACAGGTACAGCTTCCCCACCCTCAACATTTTTGGAGAAGTGTAAGCAAGAATATGGGTATACTACAAAGAAGAATCATAACACGATTCTATGCGAAACGAGTGACGTCAGTGACACCACGGCGACACCAAGCGGCTGCGTTGCGGAGCAGGTCAAGGGAGGTAAAGAGACCACATAGCAACATGTAAATACAGACAGGCCACATCAAAGGTACCATATCACCAACTAAAATACATTCTGCCTGTTAATTACTTATGTTTAGTATTTAAGATTTTTATATTTCCTTTTATACTGTTTTTTAAACTTGGAGTTCGAAAAATTGAGGTGAATACTCTGCGTCTCCAGCGCCTCCTAATTTTATGACTTTGTAAACATGATCCGTGTGAGGTGCCATGAAGCTGATGTCATCTGTGTTGTATTGCTCTGTCCTGTCCAACGGTCCTGATACAACTCTAACGAATTAACTATACCTTAAGCAATGTACAAACAAACAAACCGTGGGGCGGACTATAAGACAACAACAAGCGGTAAAGAAAAGAAAAAAAAGTAATCATACAAAAACAACAAAGAAAACCAAACCAAAGGAAACGATAACATATTTACAAATTGAACTGAATTTGACAATAATTATGATTATGCAAAGCAGTGTTAAATTTTCACAATTTCCCTTTTGTTCAATTAACAACCAAGGCTCTTTAGCCCACTAATCACTATTCAATGGGGGATATTAATTTATGAATACAATTTAGCACTCTGGCATGCTGCAATAGTTTTGTTTTATGATTCAGTCACCAACAGCACAAACTTGAATATCATAAAAAGGCCTCATGTTTGTATGAATTTAAAAAAAAGAAAAAAAAAGAAGTAGAATTCGAACTGTTTTCATTTACCATTTCCATGTATATTGTAAGCTCTATATCACAATGTTGACAAAAAATAAATGTGCAAAAATAATATTATTGCAGGGAGTCATTTTCCTACACATTACACAGTAATTTTGTTGACAAATATGTTCGGGATTGATCAAAAACACGCCGATACAGTCGAGCAATATCGTCTGTATTTACATGTTGCTATGTGGTCTGTTTACCTGTCTTGACCTGTTCCGCCACGCAGCCGCTTGACGGCGCTGCTCTGTAAACGTCTTCACTTTTTATATAGGGAAAGCCTCGGATGATTCTTCTCCTTTTAGTATACCTGACAGTATACCTTCTTTGCTGACATACGCATACACGTACCTCTGCTTCCTCCCTCCTCCCCCCTCTCTTCCCACCCCCACCATGGTGGTGCCGGGGTTATCAGTATAAATAGTATCCCCACTTTATGGAAATTGAATTCCCACTGTCGCTGTCGTTCTCCTTTGTTTGTTCTTTCTCATTCCTACTCTGTTCTATCAATCTACTATACTATCTTCTTCGCTAGACCAGCCACCTACCTTTTTCTTTAAAACTCTACCAAAACTCCTCATTTGTGTATGAAGTCTGTGAGGTCAGCTTGGGAATATTGGACGCTTTCTGCCAAATGGTCACGAGAGCATTCTATGATTATATTATTTAGAAATGTAGGCATTTTATATGTATGTGTTTAAAGAATTTTTTTATAATGATGTTTATATTTTATTTATTTATTTATTTATTTATTTATTTATTTATTTATTTATTAATTATTGTAAACGGTGTTTCGGTAAATTAGAGCATAGCCTCAGCGTCCCCTGCCTTTATTGTAAAATGACCGGCTGGTGGAGTGCCTTCAGTGTTACAACTAGGGTTGTTTCAACAGATGTTTTTTTAAGAAGTGTGGTCTTGATTCGTGGTCCTGATTCGGTTCTTTTCTGTCCGCTGGGCCCTATAAACAATGGCTAATTAACTAACTAACCTCTACTTTCGAAAAAAAAAAAAAAAAATGTCGCAGTATATACCGAACTAACGTGGGAAAAACTCGCATATCTTCCTTTTAGAGTACGCTTCGCTTGCAACGTTCGTCTGGCATTGAGTACTGTAACTTCCTTTTGTTTCAAAGAGAGTGGGCTTTTAACATGGTAGAGGACGCTGAAAGTGATACGAATGGACAAAGTGGTGAAGAAAATAATGAAGGTGATGTGGGTACGATTTACAATTAGAGGGATATAACACTGTTTTCCCCAACAATCAGGGAAAGGTCTCTTAAATGAATTGTTGCCTCCCTTGCACTGCCTGTAGCTTATACTGTGGGTGTCGGACGTGCAAATTTGTTCCTTTTTGTTTAGTTTTACCTATCTATCTATCTATCTATCTATCTATCTATCTATCTATCTATCTATCTATCTATCTATCTATCTATCTATCTATCTAGCTATCTAGCTATAGATACATATAGATATATTTTTTAAAGAGATTTATTTGTATGTTCTTAAATATGCATTATATTTATCCCACTCATTACCCCTTGGGGTCATGAGCAATCTTGCCACTGTAGATTGTTCTAACCTATAAAGGGAAAAGTGAAAGCCCCAGTTTGTATGTATGTTTGTATGTAGATTATAGTCACACGACACTTTCGCATATAGGTGACTACTGGACCGATTTATACTGACACCAGCGGGCCAGTTGTTGGTAAAGGGGAAAATAATATGATCACACGTTGACCAATCCGGGATTCGAACCAGCGACCTTTCGGTTACTAGCAAGACGCTCTTACCAACTGAGCTACCCGGCCCCTCTGCCCCAGTTGAAAACCTGTCTTTCCTTTATAGGCATGACCGATTCACCGCGGCAACAGTACCCCCGTTGGAGTGCCGGGGGTTTCAGTATAAATAGTATCCCCACTTTCTGGAAATTTAGTGCTTTAAATTCCCACTGTCGCTGTCTTCCTCATTTGCTCTTTCCCATTCCTGCTCTGTCCTATCACTCTGCTATACTATCTTCTTCTTCGCTAGATCAATGACCTACCTTTTCTCTTGAAAACTCTTCCTGGACAACTCCTTGTTTGTGTATGAGGTCTGTTGGATCAGCTTGGGAGTATTGGACGCTTTCTGCCGGGTGGTCACTAGCTATAGGGCTTCCTATGATGTTATTATTTAGCAATATAGGCATTTTATATGTATGTGTTTTGTTGATAATTTATAATGATGTTTGTATTCTATTTTGTTTTTGTAACCGGGGGTTCGATTAGTTGGGGTAAAGCCTCAGCCGTCCCCTGCGTAGGATGTCTTTATTGTAAAGTGACTGGCCGGTGGAGGGCATTCAGTTTTCCCACTAGGGTTGTTTCAGCAGATCTTTTTTGAGGATCGGGGGTTGTCCGGTCCTGATTTGGCTCGGAAGAGTCCGCTGGACCTAAAGCAACAATCAATCAATCATCAATCAATCCCACTCATTTTATTTATTTGAAACCTACTTTTACATTCCTGCTAATGATGTGTGTTCATTATCTGTCACATTTCTTTGTTCTTTTTTTACTTACATGCATAGCAATGTCAGCATTATTCACCACCACCACCACCCCAAAACAAAAAAAAAATCCAGATATTTGCAAATCTGTGCGAAATGAGTCCCAAATAGTCTAAAAATTACATTTTAAAAAATGTCCGTCAGTCCGTCTGTCTACCCGTCCTCGGTCGTCTGCCTGTGCAAAACTTGCAAGTGGATTAGCAGAATTTGAGCCAAAAACCTTTACAAAAATACTATATTAATAATGTTCCCTCCCACTGCTAACTTCCTCCCCCTCCCCCCGAAAATATCTTGACCCCTCCCCTCCCTACACCTCTCACCTCCAAACATCTTCCGACGCAGCTGTTATTATTATTATTATTATTATTATTATTATTATTATTATTATTATTATTATTATTATTATTATTATTAGTAGTAGTAGTAGTAGTAGTAGTAGTAGTAGTAGTAGTAGTACCCCCGTTGGGATGCCGGGGTTTCTGATAAATAGGATAGGATAGGATAAGATAGTATCCCCACTTTGTTGAAATTCAGAGCTTTAAATTACCACTTTTTCTGTCATTCTCATTTGTTCTTTATCGTTCCTACTCTGCTCTATCAATCTACTATCTTCTTCGCTAGACCAGTCACCTACCTGTTTTTTCTTGAACACTCACCCAAAGCTCCTCATCTGTGTATGGGGTCTGTTGGGTCAGCTTGGGGATATTGGAAGCTTGCTGGTAAATGGTCACTATGGTATTAGTATTTAACAATGTAGGCATTTTATATGTATGTATTTTGCTAATATTTTATAATGATGTTTATATTCTATTTTGTTTTTGTAAACGGGGGTTCGATAAATTAGAGTAAAGCCTCAGCGACCCCTGTTGTAAAGTGATCCACTGATGGAGTGCCTTCAGTACTATGCACATTTGGTCAACCTCACATCGAGGTCAAAATAACTGGAACTGTCCAAAGTCGGTTAGTATAGGTACTTTGAAGGGCCCTTGACCCTAAACTATGAAAGATATAAGTCCAAACTTGTTGTAGCCTACTTAGAGAGGACATATTGATCTTTTATATATGTTTCGTTTTTGCGTTGATCAAGGTCATTTTAGGCCTTGCAAAAGCTTTTTTAAATTTTTAAATAGATCATCGTACAGTAGAATGGCTCTATTTAACTAATAGTATGCAACAACGTTGGGTTATTTGTTCATACATTAGCATGAGAGGTCTGTATCGAACGCATTTCGTACACGTTTGTATAAAAAGATGTTATCACGTCACTAGCGTTAGTTTGCATATCGAAATAAAAACATTAGAGTGAGATGATTTTATTCAGAGAGTACATACCAGTTGAAGGGAAAAGACGTGTTCTTTGGAGCTCTAGGAAATCGGGATTTTTCTCTTGGAATAGTGTAGCTGTATCTATAGTACAGCGGATGGTCCTGATTTGGCCCGGAAGAGTCCGCCGGACCTAAAGCAATAACCATGTAATGTAATACAGCGGTCGGTTCGGAGTTGAAACTTCCTGGTCTGTCTACAAGACCGGATGTGGTCACCATCAACGCCTTCAATTCATCTCTCCTTTGACCAACCATCACTGGCGCAGACGTGCAGCAATGGTGGGCGAAGGAAATCTCCAGACCTAAGCTACGGGATCACCTGCAGTGTTCTCCAAGAGTAGCTATCTGTTCCTAGCGTCGGCCGAGAGTACCACGTCTAGTGAATGTCTGTGAAACAGTGAGTAAAGTCATTAATATTTAATACTGAGAGATCAGAAATCTCCGTCAAGTCGTCAGTGTGTCATTATTGAATGTGACAACATCAGAACAATGTGTAGAGGCAAGTGACGTCTCAAGAAAGTAACAACGACCTCCATATTAGCCACTGACTGAATAAGTGCTGTGATTTGTATATTAGCCTATAAGCCACTTTTTGACTATCTGTGTGAACTTGTTATATGTTGATAAGAATTGTATGATTTAATGTATATGTATATGAATGATTGAGAAAATAGTAAAACAGAAGGGCAAAGAGAAATAACTGTGTAGTCTTTGTCCTTGTTTATAAGCACTTGTGTGGTGGTGGATGGAAGAGTGAACAAAGATAGAACATGCACCTTTAGACTGAATGTCAGAAAGCCACAAGCCCACTCTCTCTCTCTCTCTCTCTCTCTCTCTCTCTCTCTATTATATATATATATATATATATATATATATATATATATATATATATATATATATATATATATATATATATATATATATATATATATAAACGACATCTTATCCACTCAATTTGAATTGCCAAATTTTCGGTTTTAATAACCTTCTTCAGGGCATTACAATGTCAGTGTGATAATGTACAAGCGTTTTACCTATTACTATAATTCGTGACTATAATTCATAATCACACATATATACTAAGTGAACATGACTACAACTCTATCAGAACATATATATATATAGAGGCTTAATGTTAGGTATTCATTGTCTTACATACATGCGTGGGTCACGCTAGTACATTTTGAGAGAAAGGACATCTAATCGTCATATTCTTTAAACCTAGCTATAAATTTTGGATTGTTGTCCAGAAGATTCTTATAAGCGTTGAACGTTTTTGAAAATTTTCTGTTAACCGGGAGGTTATTCCAATTTTTCACGACCCTGTTTACATAAGACAACTTTCGAATATTTGTTCCGTTATAGTTTACTACCAATTTACCCTGCTGATTTCTAGTCTGCTTGATATTTATCAGAAACATCTGTAGAAAACTAACTTGGTTTATCCCGGTAACTATTTTGAATTAAATCCCCTCTAACCTTCTTCCCTTAATTGCTGGCAAACGTCACATTCGTTCTTTTTTGTTTGTTTACTTTTTGACACTTTATTGTCCCTTTTTATGGGGAAATTCTGGACCGCCTCACCCGGGGAAGGCGTAGCCGCAACCTGTGGCGCGCCCAAACCCAATGTAGTATGTGTGTGTTTTTCTTGTGGAAATTTTGCTGGGAGCAGCGAACCGGAGTACCCGGAGAAAACCCCCGAGAAAGTAAATAATATTCGGAGAAATATAACGAGGCGGGATCGATCCCACACCTGTCAGGCGCCATTGGTTTCTGGCCTATGAACAAGGCAAGTTAGTCCCGCCTTAGACCACGCGGCCACAACGCTCGCTAACGGCATAGATTCCTGTTTGATTAGGCTGACCATTGCATTTGTACTTTTCTTTTTAGCGAAAGTGGGTGTGAATTCAAACATACCACCTCACCTCTCACGGTTATAGAAAAATCACAGGTTGCTTGACGGCCTTCAGAGTCAGTAGCGTCGTAGTGGACTGCGTAGGTCCCCGCTGTCTGCCTGCTGCCGTAGCCAGGACCCCTTGTTTGAGTTACTCTACACAACAAACTGCTTTTACACACACAAACAAATTATTCCATAAATTTTGGAAGACTAAAACTCGCAAGAACGGATTTTGAATGACCTGGATTCAGATAGCTTGTATACGATGACAGCGATTTAAAAGAACTGCATACATGGCCCTCGTTGTTTAAAAAAATCCCATTGGACGGTCAAACACACCATCCCCTACTGTAGTAATTGTAATGTTTGTTTTACAGTTACAAACTATTTAGGCAGAAACCAAACCCAAATTTGCTCTGTGCCCCGATAGTGCAACATCACACGTGGGATGTCCCTATGGTGATTCACACATCAAGTATTGTGAGCACTGGGTATAGAGAAGCAGCATACAATCAGTTTCCAGAAGCGGGTGAACGCATGCAGGACAATGCCTGATGGGATAGTAAAGATAAGGAACCCATACATGAAATGACACCTAATTTATTTTGTATAATAATGCACAATATGGACAAAGACTTCTATATAGATATATAGGCTATAGATATAGATATATAATTTGAATGGTGTAATGACGAAAAACAAACATGCATAGACAGGCCTCTATCTTTCTGGGTAATTTTTTAAAAATAAATAAACCTACCCTATCGTGTCCTATCCTATCGCGTAACTCGAGGGTCAACATACATTGTGCAATATGCCTAGGTTTGAAGTGTCTACTATGGGCATGGTACAGAAGACGTCACATAACTTTTCTGCTGTATTCTTGTGAATGTGCACGAACAGTCCTTGGTTTAGATCACAGGCTCTGAAGTCTCCTCTTTCGTCTTTGTAAACTCGTAGGCCTCCTATGTAGTATGCAATTGAGGCCTACGAAAGACAAGACTGTGGTTCAGATGAGCTTTATTCTACTAGGTTCGTAGGCCTAAACGGATTAGTTAGTAGGTTAGCATAGGCAATGAACACAAGCTGCGGCTATAGAAGCTCTCTAATTTCAGTTATTTGTTTTTTTAAGAGAAGACCAAATGACCAATGCCCTGTCCTAAACGTTAACTAAACTTTCGAAGGGAAAGTGTCTGTTTTAGCCCGTGATGAACCACATTTAAAAACAACCTCGGCAAATTGGAGAGTTATAATGGTATTTACCTCCCCTGGATAAGGACGAACACAATATCGTCTTCAACTAAAGGCGCTGCCGCTTCACAACCGCAGGCACGAAGAAAAGTTCGTAGGAATTTCACGATTCCATAACCGGAAACGAAAGGGACAACTACGACTCAAGTTGTAAAGTTTTTATTACCTCGATTAGTTCCGTACCCGCCAACCATTTTATTTGCAACGGTCAGGATCACAGGCGCCATTTTGCTGCTAAACACGTTTTGATCAATAGCTCCACAATGGCTGAAGCGATTTTATTTTAAGTTTTGGTCTACAGCTACTTTATATCATGGGCTATCCTACATTAGCAGTCCGGTTGTCGGGCAATAGATCCGTGGGTCAGTCGGACACTCCCAATGACACCTCTTTGTTCCAAAACATGCGTTTAGCCTGCTTTAAATAAGGGAAGACTTTCGCACACTGTCCTCACTTTCATCAGCATCGTTATTTTCGTTGTCAGTGTTTTCTACATGATCCTCACTATCGTCGCCGTACTATTCTTCATAGTCATCAACTACAGCAGCAACCGCAAGAATTATCATGTTTTGTTCGTTGACTTCCAACAGTGTGTGGTATTAAAATGTGTTGTTTGTTTGTTGTTGGATTTGTTTTAAAATAAAAGAAATGAACTCAATATACTACATGACTAATAGTAGATGCCACCGGACACTATAATTGTTATATCCAATCGTGATCATCGTCATCTTCGTCGTCATGGTCCTCTTCTTCAAAAGTATCATCAATAGCCACATCGGCAATAATTGGAATGCTTTCATGCTTTGACTTTTAAAGGTCATTGCTATTAAACGTTCAGTGGTATTATCAACCTCGCTATTGTCCATCAATATTAACAAAGGCCACTGGACAGATCTGAAGGCGAATGTCAGAGAACACAAAACATAGAACGATACTTTCTCGTCGTTGTCGTCGTCGTCGTCGTCGTCATCATCATCATCATCATCATCATCATCATCATCATCATCATCATCATCATCATCATCATCATCATCATCATCATCATCATCATTTTTTCCCCAAGGAACTGGGTTATGGTTATGTTCAACACATACTAACACACAAGAACCTGGTTACAAAAAGATAGTCCAAGTATAAACAGTAGATGTACATATATCCATTCATACCGACAACATCATTGTTATCGTCATCATCATCATCATCATCATCATCATCATCATCATCATCATCATCATCATCATCATCATCATCATCATTATTGTTGTCGACGAGGTAAACCACTGTCTGAGGTTAGAGGTTAATTGTTATAAAACTACCTCACAGTATAATTGATTGCAGAGGAAGAAGAAGAAGACGAAGGGAAAAGATTGAACATTGGGGTTTAACGTCTACACCCACCATTGGCCATAGGGCAGACGTCTACACCCACCATTGGCCATAGGGCAGACGTCTACACCCACCATTGGCCATAGTGCAGACGTCTACACCCACCATTGGCCATAGGGCAGACGTCTACACCCACCATTGGCCATAGTGCAGACGTCTACACCCCACCATTGGCCATAGGGCAGACGTCTACACCCACCATTGGCCATAGGGCAGACGTCTACACCCACCATTGGCCATAGGGCAGACGGGGATAAACACTCCAGGGCATAAAGAGGTAGGACCTATATCAACATTGAACCACCACACCAATCATACTTCTAAAATGGACAGTGACAAATGGTTTTATCTTACCGATCACGGCGTGCTAGGCCAACGCTCTACCACTTGAGCTAAGGCGGTGGGACGTGCAAGAATAGGAAAAAGGAGAAAAGGATTTAAAACAAAAAAGCTTATGCTAGTATTAAAGAACAGAGTTTTACATTCAAAAACTAAAGAAAAGCTATTACCCAATACCCCAACTAAAGAGCAGGCAGTATCATCATCGTCAAGCTTCAATACTGACCAAAACGTGTAATTTTAGGTTACTGTTGTGAGGTTAATGATTTGTCCACCGCCCTAGCTCAAGTGGTAGAGCGTTCACCTGGCACACCGATGACCCAGGTTCGAATCCCGTGGTGGGCGATATAAAAGGTGGCCATTTTCACTGTCCATTTTAGCAGTATAATTGCTCTGGTGGTTCAGTGATGATTCAAGCCCCTACTTCTCTTTCCCTGGCATGTTTAAGCCCCTCTGCCATATCGTCAATGGTGGGTGTAGACGTTAAACCTCAATGTTCTTTTCTCTTGTCTGAGGTTAATGTTGCGACGCACACTGCCTCATACAAATATTAAACAATCAGTGGAAAACGATACCTTGTATTTATGAAAGATGCTAAGAATAATCCAATGCACAAGAATGATTTTTTAAATATTTATTTCGAGATTTATTTAACACACCAATAAGGGGAGACTATAGCACACTGTCATCACTTTATATTATCGTTCTGACATTCAATCATTATCATCGTAATTTTTGTTGTCAGTGTTATCTACATGATCCTCATTATCGTCGCCGTCCTCCTCTTCATTGTAATCAACTATAGCACCAACTGCAAGAACTTCAATGTTTTGTTCGTTGACTTCCAAAGTGTATGGTATTAAAAAAAAGTTGTTGTTGTTTTGTTTGTCTTTTTAATAAAATTAATTAACTCAATATTCCACGTGAATAATAATAAAGACTATCGAACACTTTAATTGTTGTATCCAATCGTCATCATCGTCATCTTCGTCGTCACGGTCCTCTTCTACATAATCACCATCAACTGCCAAATCGGAAATAATTGTAATGCTTTCATTCTTTGACTTTTAAAGGTCATTGCTATTACACGTTTAGTTTTATTATCGACCTCGCTATTGTCCATCAATACTAACAAAGGCCATTGGACAGATCCGAAGACGAATGTCAGAGGACACAAAACAGAACGATGTTTTTTGTTTCTTCTCGTCATCATCATCATCATCATCATCATCATCATCATCATCATCATCATCATCATCATCATCATCATCATCATCATCATCATCATCATCATCATCATCATCATCATCATCGTTATTGTCCTCGACGACTTTAACTACTTCCTGAGGTGAGATGTTAATTGTTATAAAACTACCCCACAGTATTATTGATCGCAGAAGAAGAAAAAGACGTAGAAGAAAGGTTTAACGTCTACACCCACCATTGGCCATAGGGCAGACGTCTACATCCACCATTGGCCATAGGGCAGACGTCTACACCCACCATTGGCCATAGGGCAGACGTCTACACCCACCATTGGCCATAGGGCAGACGTCTACATCCACCATTGGCCATAGGGCAGACGTCTACACCCACCATTGGCCATAGGGCAGACGTCTACATCCACCATTGGCCATAGGGCAGACGTCTACATACACCATTGGCCATAGGGCAGACGTCTACACCCACCATTGGCCATAGGGCAGACGTCTACACCCACCATTGGCCATAGGGCAGACGGGGATCACCATACCAGGGAACAAGGAGTAGGGACCTATATCAACACTGAACCACTAGAGCAATCATACTGCTAAAATGGACAGTGACAAATGGCCACTTTTATCTTGCCCATCACTGTTATCTCGTCCATCACTGTTATCTTGTCCATTACTGTTATCTTGTCCATCACTGTTATCTTACCCATCACTGTTATCTTGTCCATCACTGTTATCTTGTCCATCACTGTTATCTTGTCCATTACTGTTATCTTGTCCATCACTGTTATCTTGTCCATCACTGTTATCTTGCCCATCACTGTTATCTTGTCCATCACTGTTATCTTACCCATCTTGTCCATCACTGTTATCTTGCCCATCACTGTTATCTTGTCCATCACTGTTATCTTGTCCATTACTGTTATCTTGTCCATCACTGTTATCTTGTCCATCACTGTTATCTTGTCCATCACTGTTATCTTGCCCATCACTGTTATCTTGCCCATCACTGTTATCTTGTCCATCACTCTTATCTTACCCATCACTGTTATCTTACCCATCACTGCTATCTTGTCCATCACTGTCATCACTGTTATCTTACCCATCACTGTCATCACTGTTATCTTGTCCATCACTGTCATCACTGTTATCTTACCCATCACTGTTATCTTACCCATCACTGTCATCACTGTTATCTTACCCATTACTGTTATCTTGTCCATCACTGTTATCTTGTCCATCACTGTTATGTTGCCCATCACTGTTATCTTACCCATCACTGTTATCTTGCCCATCACTGTCATCACTGTTATCTTACCCATCACTGTTATCTTACCCATCACTGTTATCTTACCCATCACAGTTAACTTGTTAATCACTGTTATCTTGCCCATCACTGTTATCTTACCCATCACTGTTATCTTACCCATCACTGTTATCTTGTCCATCACTGTTATCTTGTCCATCACTGTTATCTTGTCCATCACTGTTATCTTGCCCATCACTGTTATCTTGCCCATTACTGTCATCACTGTTATCTTGTCCATCACTGTTATCTTACCCATCACTGTTATCTTACCCATCACTGTTATCTTACCCATCACTGTTATCTTGCCCATCACTGTTATCATGTCCATCACTGTTATCATGTCCATCACTGTTATCTTGCCCATCACTGTTATCTTGTCCATCACTGTTATCTTGCCCATCACTGTTATCTTGTCCATCACTGTTATCTTGTCCCTCACTGTTATCTTGTCCATCACTGTTATCTTGTCCATCACTGTTATCTTGTCCATCACTGTTATCTAGTCAATCACTGTTATCTTGCCATCACTGTTATCTTGTCCATCACTGTTATCGTGCCCATCACTGTTATCTTACCCATCAGTGTTATCTTGCCCATCACTGTTATCTTACCCATCACTGTTATCTTGCCCATCACTGTTATCTTGTCCATCACTGTTATCTTGTCCATTACTGTTATCTTGCCCATCACTGTTATCTTGCCCATCACTGTTATCTTGTCCATCACTGTTAACTTATCCATCACTGTTATCTTGCCATCACTGTTATCTTGTCCATCACTGTTATCTTGCCCATCACTGTTATCTTACCCATCAGTGTTATCTTGCCCATCACTGTTATCTTACCCATCACTGTTATCTTGTCCATCACTGTTATCTTACCCATCACTTTTATCTTGTCCATCACTGTTATCTTGCCCATCACTGTTATCTTACCCATCAGTGTTATCTTGCCCATCACTGTTATCTTACCCATCACTGTTATCTTGCCCATCACTGTTATCTTGCCCATCACTGTTACCTTGTCCATCACTGTCATCTTGTCCATCACTGTTATCTTGTCCATCACTGTTATCTTACCCATCACTGTTTTCTTGCCCATCACTGTTATCTTGCCCATCACTGTTATCTTGTCCATCACTGTTATCTTGCCCATCACTGTTATCTTGCCCATCACTGTTATCTTGCCCATCACTGTTACCTTGTCCATCACTGTCATCTTGTCCATCACTGTTATCTTGTCCATCACTGTTATCTTACCCATCACTGTTTTCTTGCCCATCACTGTTATCTTGCCCATCACTGTTATCTTGTCCATCACTGTTATCTTGCCCATCACTGTTATCTTGCCCATCACTGTTATCTTGCCCATCACTGTTATCTTGCCCATCACTGTTATCTTGCCCATCACTGTTATCTTGCCCATCACTGTTACCTTGTCCATCACATTTATCTTGTCCATCACTGTTATCTTGTCCATCACTGTTATCTTGTCCAGCACTGTTACCTTGCCCATCACTGTTATCTTACCCATCACTGTTATCTTGCCCATCACTGTCATCACTGTTATCTTACCCATCACTGTTATCTTACCCATCACTGTTATCTTGCCCATCACTTTCATCACTGTTATCTTACCCATCACTGTTATCTTGCCCATCACTGTTATCTTACCCATCACTGTTATCTTGCCATCACTGTTATCTTGTCCATCACTGTTATCTTGCCCATCACTGTTATCTTGTCCATCACTGTTATCTTACCCATCACTCTTATCTTACCCATCACTGTTATCTTACCCATCACTGTTATCTTACCCATCACTGTTAACTTGTTCATCACTGTTATCTTGCACATCACTGTTATCTTACCCATCACTGTTATCTTACCCATCACTGTTATCTTGCCATCACTGTTATCTTGTCCATCACTGTTATCTTGCACATCACTGTTATCTTGCCCATCACTGTTATCTTACCCATCACTGTTATCTTGTCCATCACTGTTATCTTGCCCATCACTGTTATCTTGTCCATCATTGTTATCTTGCCATCACTGTTATCTTGTCCATCACTGTTATCTTGCCCATCACTGTTATCTTACCCTTCAGTGTTATCTTGCCCATCACTGTTATCTTGTCCATCACTGTTATCTTGCCCATCACTGTTATCTTGCCCATCACTGTTATCTTGTCCATCACTGTTATCTTGCCCATCAATGTTATCTTGTCCATCACTGTTATCTTGCCCATCACTGTTATCTTACCCATCAGTGTTATCTTGCGCATCACTGTAATCTTACCCATCACTGTTATCTCGTCCATCACTGTTATCTTGCCCATCACTGTTATCTTGCCCATCACTGTTATCTTGTCCATCACTGTTATCTTGCCCATCACTGTTATCTTGTCCATCACTGTTATCTTGCCCATCACTGTTATCTTGTCCATCACTGTTATCTTGCCCATCAATGTTATCTTGTCCATCACTGTTATCTTGCCCATCACTGTTATCTTACCCATCAGTGTTATCTTGCGCATCACTGTAATCTTACCCATCACTGTTATCTCGTCCATCACTGTTATCTTGCCCATCACTGTTATCTTGTCCATCACTGTTATCTAGTCAATCACTGTTATCTTGTCCATCACTGTTATCTTGTCCATCACTGTTATCTTGTCCATCACTGTTATCTTGTCCATCACTGTTATCTTGTTCATCACTGTTGTCTTGCCCATCACTGTTATCTTGTCCATCACTGTTATCTTGTCCATCACTGTTATCTTGTCCATCACTGTTATCTTGTCCATCACTGTTATCTTGTCCATCACTGTTATCTTGTTCATCACTGTTATCTTGTCCATCACTGTTATCTTGTCCATCACTGTTATCTTGTCCATCACTGTTATCTTGTCCATCACTGTTATCTTGTCCATCACTGTTATCTTGTTCATCACTGTTGTCTTGCCCATCACTGTTATCTTGTCCATCACTGTTATCTTGTCCATCACTGTTATCTTGTCCATCACTGTTATCTTGTCCATCACTGTTATCTTGTCCATCACTGTTATCTTGCCCATCACTGTTATCTTGTCCATCACTGTTATCTTGTCCATCACTGTTATCTTGTCCATCACTGTTATCTTGTTCATCACTGTTGTCTTGCCCATCACTGTTATCTTGTTCATCACTGTTGTCTTGCCCATCACTGTTATCTTGTCCATCACTGTTATCTTGTTCATCACTGTTGTCTTGCCCATCACTGTTATCTTGTCCATCACTGTTATCTTGTTCATCACTGTTGTCTTGCCCATCACTGTTATCTTGTCCATCACTGTTATCTTGTTCATCACTGTTGTCTTGCCCATCACTGTTATCTTGTCCATCACTGTTATCTTGTCCATCACTGTTATCTTGTCCATCACTGTTATCTTGTCCATCACTGTTATCTTGTCCATCACTGTTATCTTGCCCATCACTGTTATCTTGTCCATCACTGTTATCTTGTCCATCACTGTTATCTTGTCCATCACTGTTATCTTGTTCATCACTGTTGTCTTGCCCATCACTGTTATCTTGTTCATCACTGTTGTCTTGCCCATCACTGTTATCTTGTCCATCACTGTTATCTTGTTCATCACTGTTATCTTGTTCATCACTGTTATCTTGCCCATCACTGTTATCTTGTTCATCACTGTTATCTTGCCCATCACTGTTATCTTGTCCATCACTGTTATCTTGTCCATCACTGTTATCTTGTCCATCACTGTTATCTTGTTCATCACTGTTATCTTGTTCATCACTGTTATCTTGTCCATCACTGTTATCTTGTCCATCACTGTTATCTTGTCCATCACTGTTATCTTGTTCATCACTGTTGTCTTGCCCATCACTGTTATCTTGTTCATCACTGTTGTCTTGCCCATCACTGTTATCTTGTTCATCACTGTTATCTTGTTCATCACTGTTATCTTGTTCATCACTGTTGTCTTGCCCATCACTGTTATCTTGTTCATCACTGTTATCTTGTTCATCACTGTTATCTTGTTCATCACTGTTGTCTTGCCCATCACTGTTATCTTGTTCATCACTGTTGTCTTGCCCATCACTGTTATCTTGTTCATCACTGTTGTCTTGCCCATCACTGTTATCTTGTCCATCACTGTTATCTTGTTCATCACTGTTGTCTTGCCCATCACTGTTATCTTGCCCATCACTGTTATCTTGGCCATCACTGTTATCTTGCCCATCACTGTTATCTTGGCCATCACTGTTATCTTGCCCATCACTGTTATCTTGGCCATCACTGTTATCTTGCCCATCACGGGGTTTGAACCTGAGTCATCGGCGTGCCAGGCCAACACTCTACCACTTGAGCTACGGCGGTGTGATGTGGAAGTAGAGGAATAATAATAATAATAATAATAATAATAATAATAATAATAATAATAATAATAATAATAATAATAATAATAATAATAATAATAATAATGTTCGTCATGTGTAAGGCGCCTTAGCCTAAGGATCAAGGCGCTGGCTGATACAGGATCTAACATCTTCATTATCGTCAGCATTATCTTTATTTTCATCTTTATCTTCATCAATGTTGCAATTATGAGAAACACGTGGACGGTCACTGTCATCTAAAAATCATTTAGGTGAGAGCGATAACTAACTGGATGACAACGACCACTTTGGAAGAGACACAACGTATGTGTACAACACAAGAGATACATGTTTGGGGTAGACACAACGTATGTGTACAACACAAGAGATACATGTTTGGGGTAGACACAACGTATGTGTACAACACAAGAGATACATGTTTGGGGTAGACACAACGTATGTGTACAACACAAGAGATACATGTTTGGGGTAGACACAACGTATGTGTACAACACAAGAGATACATGTTTGGGGTAGACACAACGTGTGTGTACAACACAAGAGATACATGTTTGGGGTAGACACAACCTGTGTGTACAACACAAGAGATACAGATTTGGGGTATATTCAACGTGTGTGTGTAGAACACAAGAGATAAAGGTTTGGGTTAGAGATAACCGGTGTTTACAACACAAGAGATACAGGTTTGGGGTAGACACAACATATGTGTACAACACAAGAGATACAGGTTCGGATTAGACACAACGTGTGTGTACAACACAAGAGATACTTGTTTGGGGTAGACACAACGTGTGTGAACAACACAAGAGATACATGTTTGGGGTAGACACAACGTGTGTGTACACCACAAGAGATACAGGTTTGGGGTAGACACAACGTGTGTGTACACCACAAGAGATACAGGTTTGGGGTAGACACAACGTATGTGTACAACACAAGAGATACAGGTTTGGGGTAGACACAATGTGTGTGTACAACACAAGAGATACAGGTTTGGGGTAGACACAACGTGTGCGTACAACACAAGAGATACAGGTTTGGGGTAGACGCAACGTGTGTGTACAACACAAGAGATACAGGTTTGGGGTAGACACAACGTGTGTGTACAACACAAGAGATAACGTTATGGCGTAGATACAACGTGTGTGTATAACACAAGACTATAGCACTATAGTAGTGAAGACTATAGTACTATGGTAGTGAAGACTATAGCACTATGGTAGTGAAGACTACAGTACTGTTGTAGTGAAGACTATAGTACTATGGTAGTGAAGACTGCATTACTGTGGTAGTGAAGACTATAGTACTATGGTAGTGAAGACTATAGTACTATGGTAGTGAAGACTACATTACTGTGGTAGTGAAGACTATAGTACTATGGTAGTGAAGACTGCATTACTGTGGTAGTGAAGACTATAGTACTATGGTAGTGAAGACTATAGTACTATGGTAGTGAAGACTACATTACTGTGGTAGTGAAGACTATAGTACTATGGTAGTGAAGACTATAGTACTATGGTAGTGAAGACTGCATTACTGTGGTAGTGAAGACTACATTACTGTGGTAGTGAAGACTATAGTACTATGGTAGTGAAGACTACAGTACTGTTGTAGTGAAGACTATAGTACTATGGTAGTGAAGACTACATTACTGTGGTAGTGAAGACTATAGTACTATGGTAGTGAAGACTATAGTACTATGGTAGTGAAGACTATAGTACTATGGTAGTGAAGACTACAGTACTGTTGTAGTGAAGACTACAGTACTGTTGTAGTGAAGACTATAGTACTATGGTAGTGAAGACTACATTACTGTGGTAGTGAAGACTATAGTACTATGGTAGTGAAGACTTTAGTACTATGGTAGTGAAGACTATAGTACTATGGTAGTGAAGACTATAGTACTATGGTAGTGAAGACTATAGTACTATGGTAGTGAAGACTATAGTACTATGGTAGTGAAGACTACATTACTGTGGTAGTGAAGACTATAGTACTATGGTAGTGAAGACTACATTACTGTGGTAGTGAAGACTATAGTACTATGGTAGTGAAGACTATAGTACTATGGTAGTGAAGACTACATTACTGTGGTAGTGAAGACTATAGTACTATGGTAGTGAAGACTACATTACTGTGGTAGTGAAGACTATAGTACTATGGTAGTGAAGACTACAGTACTGTGGTAGTGAAGACTATAGTACTATGGTAGTGAAGACTATAGTACTATGGTAGTGAAGACTATAGTACTATGGTAGTGAAGACTATAGTACTATGGTAGTGAAGACTATAGTACTATGGTAGTGAAGACTACAGTACTGTGGTAGTGAAGACTATAGTACTATGGTAGTGAAGACTATAGTACTATGGTAGTGAAGACTATAGTACTATGGTAGTGAAGACTACATTACTGTGGTAGTGAAGACTATAGTACTATGGTAGTGAAGACTACATTACTGTGGTAGTGAAGACTATAGTACTATGGTAGTGAAGACTATAGTACTATGGTAGTGAAGACTACATTACTGTGGTAGTGAAGACTATAGTACTATGGTAGTGAAGACTATAGTACTATGGTAGTGAAGACTATAGTACTATGGTAGTGAAGACTACATTACTGTGGTAGTGAAGACTATAGTACTATGGTAGTGAAGACTATAGCACTATGGTAGTGAAGACTATAGCACTATGGTAGTGAAGACTATAGTACTGTTGTAGTGAAGACTATAGTACTGTGGTAGTGAAGACTACATTACTGTGGTAGTGAAGACTATAGTACTATGGTAGTGAAGACTATAGCACTATGGTAGTGAAGACTACATTACTGTGGTAGTGAAGACTGCATTACTGTGGTAGTGAAGACTATAGTACTATGGTAGTGAAGACTATAGCACTATGGTAGTGAAGACTACATTACTGTGGTAGTGAAGACTGCATTACTGTGGTAGTGAAGACTATAGTACTATGGTAGTGAAGACTATAGCACTATGGTAGTGAAGACTACATTACTGTGGTAGTGAAGACTGCATTACTGTGGTAGTGAAGACTATAGTACTATGGTAGTGAAGACTACATTACTATGGTAGTGAAGACTACATTACTGTGGTAGTGAAGACTACATTACTGTGGTAGTGAAGACTGCAGTACTATGGTAGTGAAGACTGCAGTACTGTAGTAGTGAAGACTATAGTACTATGGTAGTGAAGACTACATTACTGTGGTAGTGAAGACTACATTACTGTGGTAGTGAAGACTACATTACTGTGGTAGTGAAGACTGCATTACTGTGGTAGTGAAGACTACATTACTGTGGTAGTGAAGACTACATTACTGTGGTAGTGAAGACTACATTACTGTGGTAGTGAAGACTACATTACTGTGGTAGTGAAGACTGCATTACTGTGGTAGTGAAGACTACAGTACTGTGGTAGTGAAGACTACATTACTGTGGTAGTGAAGACTACATTACTGTGGTAGTGAAGACTATAGTACTATGGTAGTGAAGTCCATAGTACTATGGCAGTGAACACAAAAGGGAAGACTATTACACACTACCTCAATCATCATCATTATCATCATCATCATCATCATCATCATCATCATCATCATCATCATCATCGTCGTCGTCGTCATCTATATCGTCATTGTCCTCTTCTTTATCACCAGTCACATCAGCGAGAATTGTAATGTGTTTGCGCTTTGCCTATTAAAGGTCGTTGTCATAAAACTTTCATTGTTTTGATGGAACTCCACATTGTCCATCAATACAAACAAAGGCCACTTCAGGACAGATCTCAACGCTAATGCCAGAGGACATAAACCACAGAACCATGGTTTCTCGGCACCATCATCATCATCATCATCATCATCATCATCATCATCATCATCATCATCATCATCATCATCATCATCATCATCATCATCATTATCATCATCATCATCATCATCATCATCATCATCATCATCATCATCATCATCATCATCATCATCATCAGCATCATCATCATCAGCATCATCATCATCATCATCATCATCATCATCATCATCATCATCATCATCATCATCATCATCATCATCATCATCAGCATCATCATCATCATCATCATCATCATCATCATCATCATCATCATCATCATCATCATCATCATTATCATCGTTGTCGTCTTCCATGTCGTTATGGTCGTCGTTGTCAATACGATCCTTAAAGTTTGTATCCCATATATCATCAGCAATAGCAACAGCCGCAGCAGCAGCCAGCTTTGTCAGTATTTTGTACATTGAAATTCGACAGCTTTTATATCAAAATGTCCTTATCTATCACCATGTGTTTATATATCACCATGTCCTTATATATCACCAGCCAATTCATCAATGTCATCCCCAAAACGAAAGTTGGAGAGTGCTCTACCCCTATGCTGACTGTGCCTTTGTGATCTGCAAGGGCATCTGACATGATGTGCTCTAGGAAGATGTTGAAGAGTGTTGGAGAGAGTAGGCATCCTTGACGCAAGCGATTGTTATTCTGAACCAGTTTCCGATGGGCTGTTATGGAGGACTGCACTGGTAGCCTTTTCATAAAGGCTTTTGATGACTTCAATAATTTTAGGGCTGATGTTGTACTATCTCATGGTTGCCCACAGAGCTACATGCCAGACTCGGTCAAACGCCTTCTTGAAGTCTACGAACACATGATATATTCAGGGTTGGACAATAAAATGTTACCACTTTTTAAGCGTAAATAAGGTAGTTTAAAAAAAAAAAAAGAGAACGTTGTCGAAAATTGTATTCACACAAATGTCCGATTTATCATTTAATACCAAACATAATTAATTTGTTCACTGGATTTCCTCAAACAATTCTTTCTTGGAGATAGGCTTATATCATAGCACATAGACAACTCATGACCTGCCTACTCTTTCTCCCGCAGACTACTTCCTATGGGGGAACATGAATGAAAAAGTGTACTACAACAACCACAGACAACCGGTCTCTAAAGACCAACATCCGTCTTGAAATTCGGAGAATCTCACTTGAGATGTGTGGCAATGCCATCACAAACTCCAATGTGCGTGTTGCAACTGTAAACCAGAGAAGAGGAGCGTGGATTGAGCACATCATCAATTATTAAACTGAGTACATAACAAATGAAAAAGTGGGAAATCTTTGGTATCAAATGATAAGTTGGTGCTTCCGTGACATTTATGTGAATTTTTTTTTCGAAAACGTTCTCATTGTAAAACCTTATGTGCAATTAAAAAGTGGTAACAATTTATTAGTCCTCCTTGTAGATCTTGTTGGTGCTGTAGGTATTTCTTACATCTTATTCTGAGGTTGAAAATCTGTTCAGTGGTACTTCGCCCTGCCATGAATCCTGCTTGCTCTTCAGCCATGATTTGTTCAGCTTTGGGGTTCAACCCGTTGAGTAATATTTTCAGGATGACCTTGCTGGGATGGCTGATGAGGCTGATAGTGCGGTAATTTTTATCACTCCTGAAAGTTACCTGATGGGGGAAGAGTGTTGACAAGCGACTGGGTCCTTGGTGTAGGTCACTCCCCCCTCTGCCAGATTGTCCACTCCCGCTGACTTCCTTTCTTCAGCGACTGCACAGCTGCCTCAACTTCTTCTCGGAGAGTTGGGAGGATTTCTTCTTCTTTTCTGTTCTCGGGACATGCTAGAACTGATGGGTTTCCCTTTGGTGTGTGGTTGTAAAGGTCAGAGCAGTACTCTGTCCGCCTATCCAAGACTTCTTGTTCTTCTGTAAGGCATATGCCAGACTTGCTTTAAATCGTGGAGACCTTGGGCTGTTTAACACTTGTCAGTCGCTTCACATTCTGGTAGGCCTTATTGCTGTCGTTTTTGTTCAGATTGTTCTCTATTTCCTGGCATTGATCTTCTATCCATTTCTTCTTTGCTGTGCGCATGCTTTTTCGGATGTCATTGTTGATTTTTCCGTAGGCATCAGCTCCGTGTGAGGTGTTCTTTTTCTTTTTTTAATCGTTTTTCGTTTATCACACAGGTTCAAAAACGAATTAAGGCATGCTTGCTCACTTGGTTTAAACTGTTCATATTTATTGTCATACTTGACAAAAAAGCTTGACTTGATTACGTTTTGTTCCCAATATAAGCCTATGTGGCCAAACTCTCTCTCTCTTTCTTTCTCTCATTCTCTCCCACCTCTCTCTCTCACTCTCTCTTTTTCTCCACATTTCTTACATTGTGTTCTTGCTATAGTAAAAATAACACCACAATTGTTCTCGCTATAGTAAAAACAACACCACAATTGTTCTTGCTATAGTAAAAAATAACACCACAATTGTTCTTGCTATAGTAAAAACAACACCACAATTGTTCTTGCTATAGTAAAAACAACACCACAATTGTTCTTGCTATAGTAAAAATTAACACCACAATTGTTCTTGCTATAGTAAAAACAACACCACAATTGTTCTTGCTATAGTAAAACAACACCACAATTGTTCTTGCTATAGTAAAAACAACACACAATTGTTCTTGCTATAGTAAAAATTAACACCACAATTGTTCTTGCTATAGTAAAAACAACACCACAATTGTTCTTGCTATAGTAAAAATAACACCACAATTGTTCTTGCTATAGTAAAAACAACACCACAATTGTTCTTGCTATAGTAAAACAACACCACAATTGTTCTTGCTATAGTAAAAACAACACAACAATTGTTCTTGCTATAGTAAAAACAACACCACAATTGTTCTTGCTGTAGTAAAAACAACACCACAATTGTTCTTGCTGTAGTAAAAATAAACACCACAAGTGTTCTTGCTATAGTAAAATTAACACCACAATTGCTCTTGCTATAGTAAAAACAACACGACAAGTGTTCTTGCTATAGTAAAAACAACACCACAATTGTTCTTTGCAGCCTTTGTTTATATTTTACTGCGTTTTTCCTTATGTTGAATACAAAATATGCTTTAGAAATACATTGATCATTATCCTATCCTATCTTATCCCGTAACTCGAAAGTCTGTCCTCAGCAACCCTTATGGCTTTGCTCAGTGTCAAGCCAGTCAATTCTCCAATGTTGTCCTCTCAATTTATCGTCATAGCATCATCAATGGCGATTACGAACATGAATGTTTGCAACTTCCACTTTGCGGTCGCCATAACAATACAATAATATACAACACATTACAATGCAACACAAGACAACACAAAACAATATAACACAATACAACATAACACAACATAATACAGCATAACACAGTACAATACAATACAAAACAATGCAATACAACACAACACAATATAATACAAGACAATACAATACAATACAACATAATACAATGCAGTAATGCTGCCACTGTCATTACTTCATTTGAGATCCATAAAGTGTAATTGTTACACTTTATGTATCTCAAATGAAGTAATGACAGTGGCAACATTAGCACAATAAAATATAACATTACATACACACTCACGAACAATCGCAGTTAATAAAAAAAGTAAGGTCAAACTTCATGCAGTAAACAAGTTTAGGAGATATTCAGCCCTGTCAATTTCCTCTATCCTCTCCTAACCTATCCCGTAACTCGGAGGTCGTAGGGGCACCACAGATTTTCGGTTAATCAGCGTACTCCATCTTTCCCTGTGCTCAGCAACCCTGATTGTTTCGCTCAGTGTCTAACCAGTCCATTCTCGAATGTTGTCCTCCCACCTCTTTTTCGGCCTCCCTCTTCTTTTACCTCCTTGACTGTGCCTTGCAGGATGGTCTTTGCAAGACCGGATGATCTGGTGACGTGGCCATACCATCGGAGTTTCCGTTTTCCTCTAGAAAACTCAATTGTATAAGAAGATCCAAGAAACTCAAAACAAAAAAGGTATTTCCTCTGTGAAACTCCAGCCCGCAGTGCGCGTATTCAACCACTTAAAATATGTCGTTCTACTCTTTCTTGCCCTAGGACGGTTATAACATTTGCTCACCTTTCGCTACAAACACGTGTACCCAGTGAAACTATCCTTCCGCCTTTTATCCATCCCTATTCACCTCCACTATATCATCTCTCTCACCTGCACTTTATGCAAACTATCCGCGGACAACATACTTCTCGCTGCGTGAATAGGACATGGTTCGATGCTGTGGGATCTGTGTCGGAATGGGATGCGACTGGTCCACGCTTGGGAGAGAAATTGTCTACCTTCCATTTGTTGGTTAGACTACATGTAGCCTTGGGTGGCTCCTGCTGCGCAGAATCCTTTGGTGTGGCCATTGGGTTATCCTGGACAAGACGACACGACATATGTTCTTCCCGCCTGATCATTCGTCTTCTGCTTTTGTTGGTGAGCAGAATACATTGTTGGCAGGCATTTTATGCAAGTCAGTGGCAGTGACTTGTATGGAGTGTCGTGGCACTAATAGCCGGCAAATCTGTTTACCAGCAACACGCTTCCCCGCTTTGCAGGGCAAATATTTGTATGTCCCTCGTGCGAGGGATACATGAAAATAACAGTTCGGTCGGGCCGTGTTGTTAAATATATTTGGACGAGGGGTGGGGACATGTTTGGATTGTATGAATCACCCATGCGGGCAGTATTGGTGCTGCCTTCTCAGCGGAAGCACAGCAGACACAAGAGCAGCGCTATACAGGACAGGGGGAACAGGACCTATAGTGCATGCTGGCTGTATTGGTGTTTACAGGACCTATAGTGCATGTTGGCTGTATTGGTGTTTACAGGACCTATATATAGTGTATAGTGCATGGCGGCTGTATTGGTGTTTACAGGACCTATAGTGTATAGTGCATGGCGGCTGTATTGGTGTTTACAGGACCTGTAGTGCATGGCAGCTGTATTGGTGTTTACAGGACCTATAGTGCATGCTGGCTGTATTGGTGTTTACAGGACCTATAGTGCATGCTGGCTGTATTGGTGTTTACAGGACCTATAGTGCATGCTGGCTGTATTGGTGTTTACAGGACCTGTAGTGCATGGCAGCTGTATTGGTGTTTACAGGACCTATAGTGCATGCTGGCTGTATTGGTGTTTACAGGACCTATAGTGCATGTTGGCTGTATTGGTGTTTACAGGACCAATAGTGCATGCTGGCTGTATTGGTGTTTACAGGACCTATAGTGCATGTTGGCTGTATTGGTGTTTACAGGACCTATAGTGCATGTTGGCTGTATTGGTGTTTACAGGACCTATAGTGCATGTTGGCTGTATTGGTGTTTACAGGACCTATAGTGCATGTTGGTTGTATTGGTGTTTACAGGGCCTATAGTGCATGTTGGCTGTAGTGGTGTTTACAGGACCTATAGTGCATGTAAACTGTATTGGTGTTTACAGGACCTATAGTGCATGTAAACTGTATTGGTGTTTACAGGACCTATAGTGCATGTAAACTGTATTGGTGTTTACAGGACCTATAGTGCATGTTGGCTGTAGTGATGTTTACAGGACCTATAGTGCATGTAAACTGTATTGGTGTTTACAGGACCTATAGTGCATGTTGGCTGTATTGGTGTTTACAGGACCTATAGTGCATGTTGGCTTTATTGGTGTTTACAGGACCTATAGTGAATGTTGGCTGTATTGGTGTTTACAGGACCTATAGTGCATGTTGGCTGTATTGGTGTTTACAGGAACTATGGTGCATGCTGGATGTAGTGGTGTTTACAGGACCTATAGTGCATGTTGGCTGTATTGGTGTTTACAGAACCTATAGTGAATGTTGGCTGTATTGGTGTTTACAGGACCTATAGTGTATAGTGCATGTTGGCTGTATTGCTGTTTACAGGACCTATAGTGTATAGTGCATGCTGGCTGTATTGTTGTTTACAGGACCAATAGTGCATGCTGGCTGCATTGGTGTTTACAGGACCTATAGTGCATGTTGGCTATATTGGTGTTTACAGGAACTATAGTGTATAGTGTATGTTGGCTGTAGTGGTGTTTACAGGACCAATAGTGTATAGTGCATGCTGGCTGTATTGATGTTTACAGGACCAATAGTGTATAGTGCATGCTGGCTGTATTGGTGTTTACATGACCTATAGTGTATAGTGCATGCTGGCTGTATTGGCGTTTACATGACCTATAGTGTATAGTGCATGCTGGCTGTATTGGTGTTTACAGGACCTATAGTGCATGCTGGCTGTATTGGTGTTTACAGGACCTATAGTGCATGCTGGCTGTATTGGTGTTTACAGGACCTATAGTGCATGTTGGCTGTATTGGTGTTTACAGGACCTATAGTGCATGCTGGCTGTATTGGTGTTTACAGGACCTATAGTGCATGGTGGCTGTATTGGTGTTTACAGGACCTATAGTGTATAGTGCATGGTGGCTGTATTGGTGTTTACAGGACCTATAGTGCATGTTGGCTGTATTGGTGTTTACAGGACCTATAGTGTATAGTGCATGCTGGCTATATTGGTGTTTACAGTACCTATAGTGTATAGTGCATGCTGGCTGTATTGGTGTTTACAGTACCTATAGTGTATAGTGCGTGCTGGCTATATTGGTGTTTACAGGACCTATAGTGTATAGCGCATGCTGGCTGTATTGGTGTTTACAGTACCTATAGTGTATAGTGCATGCTGGCTGTATTGCTGTTTACAGGACCTATAGTGTATAGTGCATGATGGCTGTATTGGTGTTTACAGGACCTATAGTGCATGATGGCTGTACTGGTGTTTACAGGACCTATAGTGTATAGTGCATGATGGCTGTATTGGTGTTTACAGGACCTATAGTGTATAGTGCATGTTGGCTGTATTGGTGTTTACAGGACCTATAGTGAATGTTGGCTGTATTGGTGTTTACAGGACCTATAGTGTATAGTGCATGTTGGCTGTATTGCTGTTTACAGGACCTTTAGTGTATAGTGCATGCTGGCTGTATTGGTGTTTACAGGACCAATAGTGCATGCTGGCTGTATTGGTGTTTACAGGACCTATAGTGCATGTTGGCTATATTGGTGTTTACAGGAACTATAGTGTATAGTGTATGTTGTGGTTGTAGTGGTGTTTACAGGACCTATAGTGTATAGTGCATGCTGGCTGTATTGGTGTTTACAGGACCTATAGTGTATAGTGCATGCTGGCTGTTTTGGTGTTTACATGACCTATAGTGTATAGTGCATGCTGGCTGTATTGGTGTTTACATGACCTATAGTGTATAGTGCATGGTGGCTGTATTGGTGTTTACAGGACCTATAGTGCATGCTGGCTGTATTGGTGTTTACAGGACCTATAGTGCATGTTGGCTGTATTGGTGTTTACAGGACCTATAGTGCATGTTGGCTGTATTGGTGTTTACAGGACCTATAGTGAATGTTGGCTGTATTGGTGTTTACAGGACCTATAGTGTATAGTGCATGGTGGCTGTATTGGTGTTTACAGGACCAAAAGTGCATGTTGGCTCTAGTGGTGTTTACAGGACCTATAGTGCATGTTGGCTGTATTGGTGTTTACAGGACCTATAGTGCATGTTGGCTGTATTGGTGTTTACAGGACCTATAGTGCATGTTGGCTGTATTGGTGTTTACAGGACCTATAGTGTATAGTGCATGTTGGCTGTATTGGTGTTTACAGGACCTATAGTGTATAGTGCATGCTGGCTGTATTGGCTGTTTACAGGACCTATAGTGTATAGTGCATGATGGCTGTATTGGTGTTTACAGGACCTATAGTGCATGATGGCTGTATTGGTGTTTACAGGACCTATAGTTCATGGTGCCTGTATTGGTGTTTACAGGAACTATAGTGTATAGTGCATGTTGGCTATATTGGTGTTTACAGGAACTATAGTGTATAGTGTATGTTGGCTGTAGTGGTGTTTACATGACCTATAGTGTATAGTGCATGCTGGCTGTATTGGTGTTTACAGGACCTATAGTGCATGATGGCTGTGTTGGTGTTTACAGGACCTATAGTTCATGCTGCCTGTATTGGTGTTTACAGGAACTATAGTGTATAGTGCATGTTGGCTGTAGTGGTGTTTACATGACCTATAGTGTATAGTGCATGCTGGCTGTATTGGTGTTTACATGACCTATAGTGTATAGTGCATGTTGGCTGTAGTGGTGTTTACATGACCTATAGTGTATAGTGCATGGTGGCTGTATTGGTGTTTACAGGACCTATAGTGTATAGTGCATGCTGGCTGTATTGGTGTTTACAGGACCTATAGTGTATAGTGCATGCTGGCTGTATTGGTGTTTACAGGACCTATAGTGTATAGTGCATGGTGGCTGTATTGGTGTTTACAGGACCTATAGTGTATAGTGCATGGTGGCTGTATTGGTGTTTACAGGACCTATAGTGTATAGTGCATGCTGGCTGTATTGGTGTTTACAGGACCTATAGTGTATAGTGCATGCTGGCTGTATTGGTGTTTACAGGACCTATAGTGTATAGTGCATGATGGCTGTATTGGTGTTTACATGACCTATAGTGTATAGTGCATGTTGGCTGTAGTGGTGTTTACATGACCTATAGTGTATAGTGCATGATGGCTGTATTGGTGTTTACAGGACCTATAGTTCATGCTGCCTGTATTGGTGTTTACAGGAACTATAGTGTATAGTGCATGTTGGCTATATTGGTGTTTACAGGAACTATAGTGTATAGTGTATGTTGGCTGTAGTGGTGTTTACATGACCTATAGTGTATAGTGCATGCTGGCTGTATTGGTGTTTACAGGACCTATAGTGTATAGTGCATGCTGGCTGTATTGGTGTTTACATGACCTATAATGTATTGCGCATGGCGGCTGTATTGGTGTTTACAGGACCTATAGTGTATAGTGCATGTTGGCTGTATTGGTGTTTACAGGACCTATAGTGCATGATGGCTGTATTGGTGTTTACAGGACCTATAGTGTATAGTGCATGATGGCTGTATTGGTGTTTACAGGACCTTTAGTGCATGATGGCTGTATTGGTGTTTACAGGACCTATAGTTCATGCTGCCTGTATTGGTGTTTACAGGACCTATAGTGCATAATGGCTGTATTGGTGTTTACAGGACCTATATTGTATGGTGCATGGTGGCTGTATTGGTGTTTACAGGACCTATAGTGCATGATGGCTGTATTGGTGTTTACATGACCTATAATGTATTGCGCATGGCGGCTGTATTGGTGTTTACATGACCTATAGTGTATAGTGCATGCTGCCTGTATTGGTGTTTACAGGACCTATAGTGCATGATGGCTGTATTGGTGTTTACATGACCTATAGTTCATGCTGCCTGTATTGGTGTTTACAGGAACTATAGTGTATAGTGCATGTTGGCTGTATTGGTGTTTACAGGACCTATAGTGTATAGTGCATGATGGCTGTATTGGTGTTTACAGGACCTATAGTGTATAGTGCATGATGGCTGTATTGGTGTTTACAGGACCAAAAGTGTATAGTGCATGATGGCTGTATTGGTGTTTACAGGACCTTTAGTGCATGATGGCTGTATTGGTGTTTACAGGACCTATAGTTCATGCTGCCTGTATTGGTGTTTACAGGAACTATAGTGTATAGTGCATGTTGGCTGTATTGGTGTTTACAGGACCTATAGTGTATAGTGCATGATGGCTGTATTGGTGTTTACAGGACCTTTAGTGCATGATGGCTGTATTGGTGTTTACAGGACCTATAGTTCATGCTGCCTGTATTGGTGTTTACAGGACCTATAGTGCATAATGGCTGTATTGGTGTTTACAGGACCTATATTGTATGGTGCATGGTGGCTGTATTGGTGTTTACAGGACCTATAGTGCATGATGGCTGTATTGGTGTTTACAGGACCTATAAGGTATAGTGCATGCTGGCTGTATTGGTGTTTACAGTACCTATAGTGTATAGTGCATGTTGGCTGTATTGCTGTTTACAGGACCTATAGTGTATAGTGCATGATGGCTGTATTGGTGTTTACAGGACCTATAGTGTATAGTGCATGCTGGCTGTATTGGTGTTTACAGGACCTATAGTGTATAGTGCATGATGGCTGTATTGGTGTTTACAGGACCTATAGTGTATAGTGCATGTTGGCTGTATTGGTGTTTACAGGACCTATAGTGTATAGTGCATGATGGCTGTATTGGTGTTTACAGGACCTATAGTGTATAGTGCATGATGGCTGTATTGGTGTTTACAGGACCTATAGTGTATAGTGCATGCTGGCTGTATTGGTGTTTACAGGACCTATAGTGCATGCTGACTGTATTGGTGTTTACAGGACCTATAGTGTATGGTGCATGATGGCTGTATTGGTGTTTACAGGACCTATAGTGCATGATGGCTGTATTGGTGTTTACAGGACCTTTAGTGTATAGTGCATGATGGCTGTATTGGTGTTTACAGGACCTATAGTGCATGCTGGCTGTATTGGTGTTTACAGGACCTATAGTGCATGATGGCTGTATTGGTGTTTACAGGACCTTTAGTGTATAGTGCATGTTGGCTGTATTGGTGTTTACAGGACCTATAGTGTATAGTGCATGTTGGCTGTATTGGTGTTTACATGACCTATAGTGTATAGTGCATGTTGGCTGTATTGGTGTTTACAGGACCTATAGTGCATGCTGCCTGTATTGGTGTTTACAGGACCTATAGTGCATGATGGCTGTATTGGTGTTTACAGGACCTATAGTGTATAGTGCATGATGGCTGTATTGGTGTTTACAGGACCTTTAGTGCATGATGGCTGTATTGGTGTTTACAGGACCTATAGTTCATGCTGCCTGTATTGGTGTTTACAGGACCTATAGTGTGTAGTGCATGATGGCTGTATTGGTGTTTACAGGACCTATAGTTCATGCTGCCTGTATTGGTGTTTACAGGACCTGTAGTGTATAGTGCATGATGGCTGTATTGGTGTTTACAGGACCTTTAGTGCATGATGGCTGTATTGGTGTTTACAGGAACTATAGTGTATAGTGCATGTTGGCTATATTGGTGTTTTCAGGAACTATAGTGTATAGTGTATGTTGGCTGTATTGGTGTTTACATGACCTATAGTGTATAGTGCATGCTGGCTGTATTTGTGTTTACAGGACCTATAGTGTATAGTGCATGCTGGCTGTATTGGTGTTTACATGACCTATAGTGTATAGCGCATGGCGGCTGTATTGGTGTTTACATGACCTATAGTGTATAGTGCATGTTGGCTGTATTGGTGTTTACAGGACCTTTAGTGCATGATGGCTGTATTGGTGTTTACAGGACCTATAGTTTGTGCTGCCTGTATTGGTGTTTACAGGACCTATAGTGCATGATGGCTGTATTGGTGTTTACAGGACCAATAGTGCATGTTGGCTGTATTGGTGTTTACAGGACCTATAGTGCATGCTGCCTGTATTGGTGTTTACAGGACCTATAGTGCATGATGGCTGTATTGGTGTTTACAGGACCTATAGTGTATGATGGCTGTATTGGTGTTTACAGGACCTATAGTGCATGTTGGCTGTATTGGTGTTGACAGGACCTATAGTGCATGTTGGCTGTATTGGTGTTTACAGGACCTATAGTGTATGATGGCTGTATTGGTGTTTACAGGACCTATAGTGCATGTTGGTTGTATTGGTGTTTACAGGGCCTATAGTGCATGTTGGCTGTATTGGTGTTTACAGGACCTATAGTGCATGTTGGCTGTATTGGTGTTTACAGGACCTATAGTGCATGTTGGCTGTATTGGTGTTTACAGGACCTATAGTGCATGATGGCTGTATTGGTGTTTACAGGACCTATAGTTTGTGCTGCCTGTATTGGTGTTTACAGGACCTATAGTGCATGATGGCTGTATTGGTGTTTACAGGACCTATAGTGTATAGTGCATGATGGCTGTATTGGTGTTTACAGGACCTTTAGTGCATGATGGCTGTATTGGTGTTTACAGGACCTATAGTTCATGCTGCCTGTATTGGTGTTTACAGGACCTATAGTGCATGATGGCTGTATTGGTGTTTACAGGACCTATATTTTATGGTGTATGGTGGCTGTATTGGTGTTTACAGGACCTATAGTGCATGATGGCTGTATCGGTGTTTACAGGACCTATAGTGTATAGTGCATGCTGGCTGTATTGGTGTTTACATGACCTATAGTGTATAGTGCATGCTGGCTGTATTGGTGTTTACAGGACCTATAGTGTATAGTGCATGCTGGCTGTATTGGTGTTTACAGGACCTATAGTGTATAGTGCATGCTGGCTGTATTGGTGTTTACATGACCTATAGTGTATAGTGCATGATGGCTGTATTGGTGTTTACATGACCTATAGTGTATAGTGCATGCTGGCTGTATTGGTGTTTACAGGACCTATAGTGTATAGTGCATGCTGGCTGTATTGGTGTTTACATGACCTATAGTGTATAGTGCATGCTGGCTGTATTGGTGTTTACAGGACCTATAGTGTATAGTGCATGCTGGCTGTATTGGTGTTTACAGGACCTATAGTGTATAGTGCATGATGGCTGTATTGGTGTTTACAGGACCTATAGTGTATAGTGCATGATGGCTGTATTGGTGTTTACAGGACCTATAGTGTATAGTGCATGCTGGCTGTATTGGTGTTTACAGGACCTATAGTGTATAGTGCATGCTGGCTGTATTGGTGTTTACAGGACCTATAGTGTATAGTGCATGCTGGCTGTATTGGTGTTTACAGGACCTATAGTGTATAGTGCATGCTGGCTGTATTGGTGTTTACAGGACCTATAGTGTATAGTGCATGCTGGCTGTATTGGTGTTTACAGGACCTATAGTGTATAGTGCATGCTGGCTGTATTGGTGTTTACAGGACCTATAGTGTATAGTGCATGATGGCTGTATTGGTGTTTACAGGACCTATAGTGTATAGTGCATGATGGCTGTATTGGTGTTTACAGGACCTATAGTGTATAGTGCATGATGGCTGTATTGGTGTTTACAGGACCTATAGTGTATAGTGCATGATGGCTGTATTGGTGTTTACAGGACCTATAGTGTATAGTGCATGCTGGCTGTATTGGTGTTTACAGGACCTATAGTGTATAGTGCATGCTGGCTGTATTGGTGTTTACAGGACCTATAGTGTATAGTGCATGCTGGCTGTATTGGTGTTTACAGGACCTATAGTGTATAGTGCATGCTGGCTGTATTGGTGTTTACAGGACCTATAGTGTATAGTGCATGCTGGCTGTATTGGTGTTTACAGGACCTATAGTGTATAGTGCATGCTGGCTGTATTGGTGTTTACAGGACCTATAGTGTATAGTGCATGATGGCTGTATTGGTGTTTACAGGACCTATAGTGTATAGTGCATGATGGCTGTATTGGTGTTTACAGGACCTATAGTGTATAGTGCATGATGGCTGTATTGGTGTTTACAGGACCTATAGTGTATAGTGCATGCTGGCTGTATTGGTGTTTACAGGACCTATAGTGTATAGTGCATGATGGCTGTATTGGTGTTTACAGGACCTATAGTGTATAGTGCATGCTGGCTGTATTGGTGTTTACAGGACCTATAGTGTATAGTGCATGCTGGCTGTATTGGTGTTTACAGGACCTATAGTGTATAGTGCATGCTGGCTGTATTGGTGTTTACAGGACCTATAGTGTATAGTGCATGATGGCTGTATTGGTGTTTACAGGACCTATAGTGTATAGTGCATGCTGGCTGTATTGGTGTTTACAGTACCTATAGTGTATAGTGCATGCTGGCTGTATTGGTGTTTACAGGACCTATAGTGTATAGTGCATGATGGCTGTATTGGTGTTTACAGGACCTATAGTGTATAGTGCATGCTGGCTGTATTGGTGTTTACAGGACCTATAGTGTATAGTGCATGCTGGCTGTATTGGTGTTTACAGGACCTATAGTGTATAGTGCATGCTGGCTGTATTGGTGTTTACAGGACCTATAGTGTATAGTGCATGCTGGCTGTATTGGTGTTTACAGGACCTATAGTGTATAGTGCATGATGGCTGTATTGGTGTTTACAGGACCTATAGTGCATGCTGGCTGTATTGGTGTTTACAGGACCTATAGTGCATGCTGACTGTATTGGTGTTTACAGGACCTATAGTGTATGGTGCATGTTGACTGTATTGGTGTTTACAGGACCTATAGTGTATAGTGCATGCTGGATGTATTGGTGTTTATAGGACCTAAAATGCATGCTGGCTGTATTGGTGTTTACATGACCTATAGTGTATAGTGCATGCTGGCTGTATTGGTGTTTACAGGACCTAAAATGCATGCTGGCTGTATTGGTGTTTACAGGACCAATAGTGTATAGTGCATGCTGGCTGTATTGGTGTTTACATGACCTATAGTGTATAGTGCATGCTGGCTGTATTGGTGTTTATAGGACCTAAAATGCATGCTGGCTGTATTGGTATTTCTGGCATTCACCCGTGTAGGACACGAGCGTCAGGATCTTTACAGTCCGTGCTGTGGAACGCGTGCGTACACAGACAGATCTCAGTTTATATTTGCAGCCAAAGGAATCTTGGCCGCCAATGAAGTAGCCTTGTTTTCTCTATTGAAATGTATAATAACATTCACCATCCCTATTATCAATATATTTCCTGTATTGTTTACACATGAAGATTGAACTCTCGGAGGACTACTTATGTCGATGATGTTCGATGTGTAAGTTTTGATAAGAGACTATCCATTAAACATAATTATTTCGTCACAATGTCCAGTCTTGACCTAAATGTATATAAATGAAGTCTTGACCTAAATGTATATACATGAAGTCTTGACCTAAATGTATATACATGAAGTCTTGACCTAAATGTATATACATGAAGTCTTGACCTAAATGTATATACATGAAGCAGCTGAAGAAAAAGCAGGATTCAGGGCAGGGCGCAGTACCACTGAACAGATTTTCAACTTCATGCTGTGTTGGGTGTGAATCGGCTTCACAATCCGTCTACGCACGGGCGCCTTGAGCACGCCTTCAGCTGGAAAAGCGCTATACAAGAACAATATATGATGTAATAATTCAAACATCTCTGGCTGGGTGGACAGGGAGTGGATCACTGGCACCAGCGGTCCTGGCCTGTCTCCAGTAGCATCCAGTAGCACAGCTGCTTCTTCTCTTTTGGATTCACAGGCGGCAACAGAGCTCCTGCGAGAGCAACAAATTCATAATGCATAAAGTATGGTCAAGCCATAACCAGACAGCTAATCATTCATTATTTATATCACCGCGCGAGAACACAAAGTGAATGCATTGGATTCTTCATTTGAAGGATATATAAAGTCTCACTTGCCTGGGACAAATTAGTGTGATGAACGTTGGCAGTGTGATTTCAGACTAGCTAGATTAGAGGTTTGCCTTCAATGTGTTGAAAGTGTAGTGTATTGAACAATAACATCTAAGTGTACGCCGACACGAAGTGAGATATTGAGCTGTGCTTTAACAAAATAGCGCGGAGGGTGTTTTTTATTTTTATTTTTTGTTTTGTTTTTTGTTGTTCTTGAATTGATCCGTTATTATGGCTACATTGTTGAAGGTCAAAACGGTGACCTTGTTTACCTTACTCTTGGCTTTGCTTGGGAGGATAACTGCACCCAGTGGCGACAAATCACTGATTTCTCAAAATTTCTCGAATGTGACATCATCACTGGATACATCGACTGCTATGACAACAGCTACCTCATCACTGGTGACCTCAACAACTACGCCATCACAGAAGATGTCTCTACTGGATACATCAACAGCTACGTCATCACTGAAGACGTCAACAGTTACGTCATCACTAGAAACGTCAACTGCTACATCACCACTGGAGACGTCAACAACTACGTCATTAGTGGAGACGTCAACAGCTACGTCATCACTGGAGACGTCAACATCTACGTCACTACCGGAGACGTCAACAGCTACGTCGTCAATTTCACGTTGTGACCAATCTACTCCAGATCTGTGTGGGACAAACTTTATGTGCGAAAAAGAAAGTGGCCACTTCCTTATGAAGACATCGTTCTACTCTGGTGTCAAACCAGTCATTGACATTACTGAACGTGAAGGACACGGCACTGTGGACATAGTACTTGGTCCAACTTCTCAAGAGTGCGCATGGCGTGTCACTATTCCTGATCAAACGTATGACAGGACCTATCTCAACCTGACCATTGATCCTACCTACAAAGCACAAGATACATTGAATTTCACTGTTCGCTTGGTCGAGGACTACACTGGTAAAGTTCACGAATTCGACAGCGAACTTCTGTCCAACACGCCCGCCAACGTGAAATCACCCGTCAACCTCACCATCACCCTCTCCAACTTCGATACCTTAGGTAAAAAAAAAACACGCACACACACACATACACGCACACACACACTAGATATACATATATAATTACCTGGAGAGTTCTTCAGGTCGAATGCTTATTACAAATATTTTTAAAGACTTCGTTGGAGGGTAGAAGAGATGTCATTCAGGAATTATTTCATTGTATTATTTAGGGGTAGATCAACTGGAAGTAGCATGTTGTCAGTATGTTGTCTGTCAGTATGTTGTCAGTATGTTGTCTGTCTGTATGTTGTCATGATGTTGTCTGTCAGTATGTTTTGATCTGGGAAGTGAATGAACTATGGTCATTGCTTGTATTATAATTTCATCCCCACACTGCCCTATTTCCCTCTCTGGGTTTAATATAGAACTCTTCTATTGTTGACCTTTGACATTTACCCTTCCCTTTTATTATAGACGTGTAATAATACAGTATACACAACACAATACAGTATACACTACACACAACAGTATACACTACAAACTGCTGTATACACTACGTACTGCATTATACTCTACACATTATAGTATACACTACACAATGCAATATACGTTACACATTACAATATACAATTTACAATGCATTACACACAATACCATACAATATGCACTACACAATGCAATATACACCATACAATGCTGTATAAATTACATACTACAGTATACATTACACAACACAATATGCACTACAAACTACAATATACACTGCACACTACATCATGCACTACACAATACAGTATACGCTGCACAATACAATATGCACTGCACAAAGCAGTATACACTACACAAAACAGTATACACTACACAATAAAATATACACTGCACAATAGAGTATACACTGGACAATAAAGTATACATTGGACAATACAGTATGCACTACACAAAGCAGTATACACTACACAATACAGTATACACTTCACAATACAGTGTTCATTACACAATACAGTATACGCTACACAATACAGTATACACTACACAATACAGAATGCACTAAGCAATACAATACACACTACCCAATACAGTACACACTACATAATAAAGTATACACTGCATAATACAGTAATCACTACACAATACAGTATACACTATTCAATACAGTATACACTACCAAATACAGTATAAACTAACAAATATAGTATACACTACACAACACAGTATACACTGCATAATATAGTATACACTACACAATAAAGTATACACTGCATACTACAGTAATCACTACACAATACAGTATACACTACACAATATAGTATACACTACTCAATACAGTGTACTCCACCCAATAAAGTATACAGTACACACTACAGTATACACTACACAATACAGTATACACTACACTATACAAAATACACTACACAATACAGTATACACAATATAAAATTTACAATAATGTATATACTACACCAGGCAATAAGCACTACACAGTACCCTTTACACTACACAATACATTAAACACTACTCAATACAGTATAGACTACACAATACAATATGCACTACGCAAAGGAATAAACACTACACAATACAATACAATATACATTACATGTACACACTACTTTATGCACTACACAACACCGTATGCACTGGATAATACAATATACACTGCAAAAAACAGTATACATGTACACTACACTTCAGTATACACTAAGTGACCACGATCTCTTGATGTCTTTCCGGCTCCACTTGAAGAGTGTAAACACAGTAAAGTGCACCAGACTAAAGTTCGACCTGGACAAATTGCAAGACCCGGAGGTGGCAGAAATATTTCAGGCCACAATTGGAGGGAAATTTACATCACTGCTCATTTTGGGAGCTGGTGAAGTAGATGTCAACACCATGACCACCACCTTCAACTCAGCTGTAACAGATGCTGCCACGGAGATCCTTGGAAAGCACCGGCCAAGGAAGAAGCTGTGCATTACACCTGAACTTTTGGACCTGTGTGATAAACAAAGATAGATGAAAACTAAAGAGAACACCTTACAGGGAGCTGATGCCTACCGAAAAATCAACAATGACATCCAAAAAGGCATGCGCACAGTAAAGGATAACTGGTTAGAAGATCAATGCCAGGAAATAGAGTCTGAACAAGAACAACAACAAGAAGGCCTACCAGACTGTGAAGCGGCTGACAAGTGTTAAACATCCCAAGGTCTTCACGATTTAAAGCAAGTCTGGTATGAGCCTTACAGAAGAACAAGAAGTCTTGGACAGATGGACAGAATACTGCTCTGACCTTTACAACCACACAACAAAACGGAAACCCATCAGTTCTAGCATGTCCTGAGAACAGTAAAGAAGAAGAAATCCTCCCAATTCTCCGGGAAGAAGTTGAGGCAGCAATGCAATCGCTGAATAAGGGGAAGTCAACGGGAGTGGACAACATACCCGCGGAACTGCTTCAAGCAGTGGGAGAAGCGATAATTGACGCACTCAACATTATCTGTAACAAAATTTGGCAGAATGGGGAGTGGCCTACACCATGGACCCAGTCGCTTGTCATCACTCTTCCCAAAAAAGGTAACCTTCAGGAATTTGCAAATTACCGCACCATCAGCCTCATCAGCCATCCTAGCAAGGTCCTCCTGAAAATAGTACTCAACAGGTTGAAACCCCAAGCTGAACAAATCAGTTCTGAAGAACAAGCAGGATTCAAGGCAGGGCGAAGTACCACTGAACAGATTTTCAACCTCAGAATAGTCTGCGAGAAATACTTACAGCACCAACAACATCTATATCATGTGTTCGTAGACTTCAAAAAGGCGTTTATTTGGGAATTCAAATATCACAATTTGATTCTTAATTCCCAAATTAAAACTGTCACGATTAACCGGTTCTGGCGGTGAGAAGAGTTGTTTTAGCCGACCCTGGGGGAAGTTGACAGCTAGAGATTATTGTTTTAAAATGAAGGGATTATGGATAAACCATATGAGGTAGTAAGACAATATACAATACAATACAACAAATCTTTATTATCCCATAAGGAACTTCGCAGCAATGTATGTCAGGCATATAAAACATATAATTACAAACAGTCATGTTATAACATTTAACAGAGCTAAAGAAATCAATACTAAATTTATATACATTCTATAAATCTAATCACTTGCGTACTCTTACACTTCATCTTTTCAATCAAACACATATCCACGCACTCTAGTTCTATCACACGTCTGTCAATGCCCTTTTTAAACAGTTAAAGTATAATAAAAATACATACAGACATAATGTATATCATACATTTACAGATCTGGACTTATAAAAGATTATTTTGTTGCAACAGTGCTAGATAAATAATCTCAGTTTAATATGAATCTCAGTCGGTCAACAATGTATAACTGTATCAAACTATAATCAACAAAAGCAATAATACTGTTGACTGATTATCACAGTTGTCAGGAAATACAGGTAAATGAAGTAAATGGTATATTAAAAGGTGGTTTACAGACATTCATAGTAAACACACACACATATTATACACACACTCACAAACACACACATGCACACACGCACACGCACATGCCTACATACAAACATGCACATACACTCAGTGAGATAGTTGGGAGACTCCTACATCAAGACAGTCTTTTGTTTGAGGGTCTGGCATTGGCCTCATTTAGCATTGATATGGCAGTAGGGATGAAAGTGTTTTTGTAACGCTGTGTACGCGTTATTGCACAGCGGAATCTGCGATTATATGGAAGAAGTTCAAACAGACAGAAAAGTGGGTGGGTAGGGTCTCTGAATTCTGACTGCCTTGCTGAGGGCTCTTTTGTGGAACAGTTGTTCCAGAGTCGCCTGCTTCTTGCCAACTATCTTGCTGCGTACACTCTCTATTCCACACAACTGATTCTTGCTCTTCACATTTAATCCCTTGAACCAACAGATAAAAGAGAAGGTTAGAATGGACTCAATAAACGCATGGTAACACATTTCAATGATATGACTGGACACTTTAAAAGATCTCAGCTGATACAAGATGTACATTCTGTGTCTGCATTTCTTGTAGACAACCTCGGCATTTCTGGAAAAGTTTAATTTGTTATCAACAATTGTGCCCAAGTACTTGTATTCCTCCACCCTCTCTACCACCTGTCCCTTCAGCTGGAGTACCGCCACATCTGTTACATTTCTCCTGTAATCAATTACCATCTCTTTTGTTTTGGTCACAATTAGTTCCAAACAATTCTGATCGCACAACCGTGCGAAGGTTGATACACTTTCCTCCTAATTAGCTGCTGAATCTGAAGTGTCAACAAGAGCTGTGTCATCAGAAAATTTGATGATCCTGAGATCTTTTCGGTCACTGCGACAGTCATCCGTGTAGAGTGTAAAGACAAAGGGGGAGATGACAGTGCCCTGAGGGGTCCCCGTGTTGATAGTTTTGACTGAGGAGGAGCAGGAGGAGAGAGACGAGGAGACAGCGAGAGCTGCATCAGTAGAGAAGGAGGACGGAGGGAGAGGGGGTGGGGGGCCATAGGCGGGTGACTTGACACAGACAGTCTGTGTTCTCTCAGACAGAAAGTCAGCCACCCACAGGGTGAGGTGGGGGTTCGGGTTCATCGCTTCCAGCTTCTGCCCTAAGAGATGGGTCTGCACGGTATTAAAGGCAGACGAAAAGTCTACATATAAGATCCTGGCAAATGAACCACCCTGCTCTATGTGCGCCTGACCGTACTGAACAAGGGAAAGAACCGCGTCTTCCACTGCTTGGTTACTTCTGTATGCAAACTGGTGCGGGTCTAGCGCTGTGTGCGTGCCTTGCTTCAGAAGCGAGAGCACAATACGCTCTAGGCATTTCATCACAACAGACGTAAGTGCAATAGGCCTATAGTCATTGAGTGTAGTGGGTTTGGCTTTCTTGGGGACGGGGCAAATAGTGGCAGCCTTCCAGCCTCTGGGTACACTGTGGGCCTGCAATGACATGTTAAATATGTTACACTATACTGGTGCCAGCTCCTGGCTACAAAGCTTGATAACACGGCCACTGATGTCATCAGGGCCCTGGGCCTTGTTGAAATTGATCCTGCTAAACGTTTTCTCCACCACCTCCTCCTCAATGTGTGGCACAACATGATCATGCAATTTGGTGGCAACAACATCGCATGCTTCTTTCTTCTCCTGTGAAAAATCATGACAATCAAATCTACAATAGAATGTATTGAGTCTATCAACAAAATCTTTTCTTTCTTCATCATTTATTCCGTCATCTTTTTCACGCACCTCCTCTTTCCCCGCCATTGTCTTTATTCCCCTCCATGCATCCCTCACATCCCCCGAACACAGCTTCCCCTCCACTCTCTCCTTATACCTCACTTTCTCTTCTCTAATCAGTCTCTTGATCTCTTTCTGCAATGCTTTGCCTTCAACAAGTTTCTTTTCTGCAAACTGTTTTTCTCTACGATTTTGCTCTTCAGTTTCTTCGTTATCCAGGGCTTATTGTTTGGATAGAGCTTGATTGTCTTCTTTGGTATAATCATGTCTTCACAAAAATGTACATAATCTGCCACAATATCAGCCGCCTCACTCACATCATTCACCCCCTCAGTCAACACACTTTAATCAGTACACGCAAAACATCATCTCAATCTCTCCACAGACTCACTGTCCCACACCTTTATTTTCTTCTTCTGCACAGTCTCCCTTCGAAGTTTCTTTTCATAGCATGGTAACAGCAGAACAGTGTCATGATCAGAGGTCCCTAGAGGTGCCTTTTTGATGGATCTGTAGGCACTGGCTATTGTTCCATAACATTTATCTAATGTCTTGTTTTTCCTTGTAGTGCATGTCACATACTGACTGAGAGAAGGCATTGTTGTGTATAGGTCACAGTCATTGAAATCCCCTAAGATAAAAATAGAAAAAAGAGAAAAAAAGAAAAGAGAAAAGAGAAAAAAATGATTTTTGAATCCCGAAACCTGTACTGACTGATGTCACATCATACATTCTCTCTCTTCCGCTCTCTCTCTCTCTCTCTCTCTCTCTCTCTCTCTCTCTCTCTCACACACACACACACACACACTTTCTCTTGATCTCACTCTCGGCCCCTTATAGTTTTTTTTGTTTTTAGTTTTTTTTCCCGCCTCCACAACGTGTGTGAAAGTTGTTCATCTTTTAGCGAAAGGGTGGAGAGGGGAATCAGGAGAGAGGAAGGGGGAGAGGGTTGTTACGACGATCTTGACGTTGACTGGGGAGCGTTTTCTACAATACAATGTTGGTTAGGTGTGTGGTTAAAAGGGGCGGGAGGTCATTATTAAACTGGCGGGAGGAAGAGGCGAGGGGGGAGGGGCGACAATCTTTACGTTCACTCGGAAGCGTTTCCTATCTCAAATCTTGGGAGGGGAGGATGCGGGGGTTATGTAAGAAACCTGGCACACCAATGCCATAGATATTGCTGCAGAAGTACTTTAAAAGGTCTCTGCACTCCCCTCCTATCCTTCCCCGGTCTCTTCCTCCCCGGACATTTCTCCCTCTCCGGTCTTCTCCCCCCCCCCAGCCCACTTCTTTCCCGATGACCACTTCCCCCTTGCGGTCACTTCCCCGTGGTCCATCCCCTCCTGCTTCCTCCCGAAGAGATATTTTTTTTATTATTTCTTTACTTCTTTATAACAATAATAATAATAATAATAATAATAATAATAATAATAATAATAAGAAGAAGAAGAAGAAGAAGAACAAGAAGAAGAACAAGAAGAAGAACAAGAAGAAGAACAAGAAGAAGAACAACAACATACACACTCACATGTTTCAGCCCCTCTCACACAAAACAAACACATCTATTATTCAACCATGTGGTGTACATGCAGAAAGATCGCTATTAGAAGACGGAAACTTAAAGGAATTTTTATGTTTGAAATTTTTAGATTGACTGCATCCAATACCATTATTGAAGGTAGGTAGGAAACCGTATTACCCGAAGAAAACCCTCGGTGACCTGAATAGTCTCGTAAAAAGTTCGCCACTTGCGGGAATCGAACCTACGACCTTCGGCCTAGGAAAGCAGCTCATTATCCACTGAGCGACCAGAGCACCCCTAATCATCCCCTCCCAGTGTATTACGTGTTGTAATAAAAGGTGGATATATTTTGTTAGTGACTTGTATGAATGTAATACATGTATGAAATGTGACGTACTCCTTTAGATTATTAGCGTGACTGGTATACAACAGGCAATTTATACAGCGCTTTCCAAAATCACAAAGCGCTTTACACAAACAAATGTAAACACAACATGCGTACATTGGTCAATAACACGCAACCACATATACATCCCAACACCAAAACTAACTAACACTCACTCATGGCGCCTAAGAACAGGCCTCTCTAAAAAGATACGTCTTCAAGTTCATTTTAAAAGACGCTAGTGAAGGACTGTGACGGACGAACAGAGGTAGCGAGTTCCAGGTCTGAACGGAAAAGAAACTGAAAGCTCTACCACCGTGTCTCACCCTGTGGTATTCTGGTACACGGAACATCCTTTCATCGGCAGAGGAGCGGAGAGACCGAGAAGGAACACAGACAGTCAAAAGTTCGGAAAGATGGCTAGGAGCTGTTCCAGAGATGATGTGGTAGCAGAGACATGAGGTTTTATATTTAATTCGTTGTTCAACAGGGAGCCAGTGTAGCTCTTGAAAGAGAGGCGTGCTGTGATTTCCGTGCTTTGAAGATGAGTTTAGCTGCAGAGTTTTGGACTTGCTGAAGAGGTCTAAGAACTTTTTGTGTACAACGTACAAGGAGTGAATTACAATAATCCAATCTAGACAGAATGCATGCGCTAACTAGTGTTTTTGTTGCTTCTTGTGTGAGATACTGTCGAATGGAGCTTATGCGTCTAAGTTCAATGTATGCAATCTGACAAGTGTTTGCGATGTGTTGCTGCATGAAGAGATCCTGATCGAGAAAAAAAAACAAGATCGCGAACGCTGTCAGAAAAAGAGATAGAAGTAGTTCCAACAGTGATAGTTGAGGGAAGAGAAGAGGGGTCTGCTGATGACGGAGAAACACTGAGAGCCTCAGTTCCCAGAGAGGGAAGAAAGAAAGAAAGAAAGAAAGGAAAAAAGAGAGAGAGAAGAAAAAGAAAAATATAAAAAAGAAAGAAAGAAAGAAAGAGAGGGAGTAAGAGAGGGAAGAAAGAAAAGTAGAGAGAGAGAAAGAGAGAGAGAGGGGGGGAGAGAGAGACATAATGGCAGCGCCATTAACAAATGGTCGTGCAGGAGGGAGGGGGAAGGGAGGGAGAAGCGACCATGGGGGAATAATACAAAGGGAAGTGACCTCAGGGAGGAAGTCGTCACAGACATTAGGAAAGAGAGGGAAGGGGGGGGGGGGGAGGTTGTTAAGGAGAAAGTGTGCTAGGAGGAAAAAGACCTGCAAACACACAATATAAACCTTAAGAAGAACACACAATGTAAGAAATCACAATTGGCTACAAAGTAATTTTAAACATCAAAACTCGGTTAATTACTGGCTGTTACACTCAGTTTGATGTTGGTGTTTTCTATCAGTATCTGATTCAGCCCCGATGCTTGAATTCCTGATAGGCGTGTGTAACTCAGATTCGTTTATCCACGCAGCCCGCTCAAACAGCATACAAGTCACAAAGTCGACGTATGAAGTTTTCCACTTTTATTCAGCACACATCAACAACTGCATACAATTCTCAACTCAACTCAACAACTTTCCAACTATCAACAACAACTCTCTACTTTTTTAACAGTGCGGCGCTTATATAGTCTCTACATACACGGGAACAAACGAGAATAATCCTACATAAAACACCACAACCAATCAAAATTAATTTCATCATCACGTGACTCACGTCATACAACCCCATTTTGAATGGAAGCTTCCATGGTAACCAACAGAACAATCCACACGCTTCGATCGATAGTAAACAACTAATTCCCGAAAATTCTCAAACAATATCGACCAACTAAAAACACTAACATTACACAAAGCCTCTACTAATAACAACGCAAAATCAAATCAAAGATAAATACACTCTATTACTGCATGCGTTGCAAAATAAAACGAACAGATCTATCGCGCGCGTCACACACAAGCCTACCATTGCACGCGCTTCACACATAACATCGTGCGCATTTCATACGCACCATTCGCGTTTCAACGTAACATAACCCCCCACTCAAGAAGAAATTTACCTAATTTCTTTCAACAACGTTGAAACGTAATGCACAAACAAAATTAGAAATTAGAACTTATAAGTTATTTCAGTCTTTCTGGATACTGTCATTGTTCTTTACTCACATACTCTGCTGAGAAAGTCCGCACCAAGATTGTCTGATCCTTTGATAGATTCTACTCGCATGTTAAAGTTCTGCAAGTACATAGCCCATCTCATGATGCGACTGTTCACAAACTTGGCAGAGTTCAAGTAAGTTAACGGCTTGTGATCAGTCTGCAGCACGAACTTCACTCCTTGAAGGTACAGTTCGAACTTCCGGATTCCCCATATGATGGCAAGGCACTCTTTCTCCATGGTCGAGTAATTTTTCTCAGCCCTGGACAGCTTCTTGCTGGCGTAACTGACCGGAAATAGTTTCCCTTCGTGCTCTTGCATCAGTATGGCGCCGATGCCTTCGTCCGCTGCGTCTGTTCTTAAGACGAATTCCTTGGAAGTGTCAGGCAGTCTTAGCACCGGATCCTTCGAAAGGAGGTCGCGCACAGTCTGGTATGCCTTCTCCTGAGACGGTCCCCACTGCACTTGGTTTGGACAGTCACTTCATGATTTCCGACGCGTCCCTTGGAAACAGGCATGTTCTGGACGGTCATCGCTGCGCTGGCGACGACGGGGATGGATTTCCCGTTGGCAAGGAGAAGTTGGCCATCGGTTATGCACTCTTGCACGTCCGCGGGAGTAACTGCGCGCTCGGTCTCACTCGGAAGAATGACGCTCCCGCCGCACACCTGATGGTCAGATCTACTGGTTTGCCGTTGATTGGAGAAACGTCTCTGTCGGTTGCCCACCGCTGCATTGTCCGTACTGCCCCGCTGCCCGCTACTTTTGTTTTGAGGACAGTTAGCCGCTCTGTGGCCTGTAGCGTTGCAGGTGAAACAGCCTCTTGAATGCCCTTCCCTGGGAGGAGGCGTGGAGTCAGTGTGTCTCTGGCTCGTCTGGCTCCCTTGGATCTGGTTCCCATGGCTTGCCGTCTTCTGAAAGTGTTTCGTCGCGCTGGGTGGCCCCAACGTTTTCTCATGAGCAATGAGATATCTTTCAGCAGCCTCAGCAACGTCTTTTAGCGTCTGCAACTTTTGTATTTCCAAGTGGATCGCGAGGTCCTTAGGGCAGGCGTTGAGTATTTGTTCCCTCACGATCAGCTCATGGAGACTCTCGTAAGTCTTCCCTTTGCCTGATAATTCCACCCACTTGTGTAGGTATGATGACAGGCGCTCCACAAACTGCTTTGGCGTCTCGTCTGACAGAGGCCGGCATTCGCGAAAGCGTTTACGGTAGCCCTTCTCTGTAAAGTTGTAGCACTGCAATAGGGCCTCTTTCAAGACGTCGTAGTCTTTAGCGTCATCGTCCGACAATCTGGTGTAGACGTCGAGCGCTTGCCCCGTCAGAAGTGCACTTAGTCGAATCGCCCAGTCTTGAGGTTGCCAGTTAGAGCTTTTGGCAAACCTTTCAAATCTCGCCAAATAACTGTCGATCTGGTCCTTCCCGTCGACAAACGCTGGCAGTTTTGGAGCTTTGTTGTCACTGATAACTTGTGGCGCATGCTGACTGTTTTGGATACGCGCCAACTCTAGCTGGTACTGACGTTCAGCTTCTAATCGTCTCTCTTCCATCTCTCTTTCTTGACGCCATATTCTCCCCTGGAATTTGAGGTACTCCGTCAGCTGTTTGCCTTTTAGATTTAGTTCAACCCCTTTCTGCCAGAGGTCCGCCATCTTGATGCTTTTCTGGAAAGTTCTTTTCTGGAAAGTTCTTTTCTGGAAAGTTCTTGACTGTGCTGTACCTTTCTAGACTGTTCTAGAACAGCACGCTTTCTGCAGTAGCGCTGATGCTTGCCACTAGTCGTCTTCGCTGACGCAGGCACCGCTGTCCTCGTCGTATGCGACGCTGCACCACGCTGGTGTTGATGTATACGCTCCTGTGCTGAAGTAGACGCGACGTCCGCTCGTCGCTCTCTCTAATACTGGCGATGTAGCTCCGAGACTGTCCCTCGACGTAGTCTTACGGCAGCCACGTAGTCCCGATCTGTTGTTCGCTCACGAAGCAACTCTTCAGCGACTACACGCCCTTGCAGTCAACCCGAATCTATCGGATGTAGTCCCAGTATGTTGGCCCCTCTCGACGCAACTTGTTGGCGGCTACCCTCGATGACTGCCTCTCGTAACGTTGACTCGCTTGTTGTAGCAGTTGAACCCTTGGCTATGGCGTGAATCGCGGCTTGACCCCCAAAATGTTACACTCAGTTTGATGTTGGTGTTTTCTATCAGTATCTGATTCAGCCCCGATGCTTGAATTCCTGATAGGCGTGTGTAACTCAGATTCGTTTATCCACGCAGCCCGCTCAAACAGTATACAAGTCACAAAGTCGACGTATGAAGTTTTCCACTTTTATTCAGCACACATCAACAACTGCATACAATTCTCAACTCAACTCAACAACTTTCCAACTATCAACAACTCTCTACTTTTTTAACAGTGCGGCGCTTATATAGTCTCTACATACACGGGAACAAACGAGAATAATCCTACATAAAACACCACAACCAATCAAAATTAATTTCATCATCACGTGACTCACATCATACAACCCCATTTGGAATGGAAGCTTCCATGGTAACCAACAGAACAATCCACACGCTTCGATCGATAGTAAACAACTAATTCCCGAAAATTCTCAAACAATATCGACCAACTAAAAACACTAACATTACACAAAGCCTCTACTAATAACAACGCAAAATCAAATCAAAGATAAATACACTCTATTACTGCATGCGTTGCAAAATAAAACGAACAGATCTATCGCGCGCATCACACACAAGCCTACCATTGCACGCGCTTCACACATAACATCGTGCGCATTTCATACGCACCATTCGCGTTTCAACGTAACACTGGCTAATCCTGTATCAAGTTTTCACAAATTTATAAAACAAAGTAATGGTACACACATAATTAGTGAATAAAAACATAAATGACTCAAGGCATCTTAGAACGTATCAAACTCTACTAAAAGTGTAACTCATAGATAACAAAAGTATTTTGCTGATGAAAAGCTAATTTACAAGAGGTGTCACATGGCTTGACCCTGAAAATTATTAATGATGTTAACGCCCTCCCTACCTTCCTCCCAAAGACAGGAGGAAATGGGGGTTGTTATGGTGGACATTGACTTCTAAAACACAGATCAACAAAACCATCAATGGACAACACAATCATACAGTATCCATTTGCTGAAGAAGGAAACAAATCAGCTCACCAGTCATCCTCCCCACCATTTAAAAATAATAACATAAAATAATGACAACTAAAATAAAATAAACACCACGAAAAAAAGCATAACCACATTTTTGTAAAGCACTGACAAAATGACTGGGCTATTTTTGTATTGGTAAAACTATATAAAATAATTCAAACAGTAAAGATCCTGACGCTCATGTCTTAGACGAGTGAGTGCCGGCTACACAAATACACCCAGCACGCACTAGGTCCTTTCTCCCCATCCCAGGTCGCCCAGAATTTTGATCATTGGTCTGGGCGTCGAAAAACACCAATCGAGTGTAACACACAGGTAAAACCGTCCCGGTTTTTGTAATAAATCAGGGGGTAAACTCAGGCTCATGGACTAAGTATTAGCACTGATCCTGAGATAAATCAGCCTTTTACTTTGTCCAGAGTTAGATCTAGTAATAGTAACAGTAGTGTGTACATTAGATGAGGACTTGATGGAATGCAGTGGTATCTACTAAATGAGATATAATTGATTAAAAGGCACACTGCACCATTTCCGACACACACAAAAACAACTTTCAAGTTTGAAATGCACGGAGCGGTGCACACACAATTTATGAATAAAAAATGTCTTGCATTGCCACATATGTAAAATGCATGCTGAAGCAATCTACTTATAGTTTCGTTAAGCACGAAGGAATAGATTCCTCTTGCCATTATCCGTCGTATAAAGCTTCATAATGCACAACAAAATATAGCAACTCACACGTGAAGTCACACACGTTTTATTGTACACTAAAACTCCCTGATGTCCTGGAACAAGTATAGAATAGTTCCAACAAGTATAGTCCAACAACAAGTATAGTCCAACAACAAGTATAGTCCAACAACAAGTATAGTCCAACAACAAGTATAGTCCAACAAGTATGGGATAGTTTGGAACACTTCCAACATGTATAGGACATTTCCAACAATATGTGTAACGAGGGTTTTTTGTTGTTGCTGGGCTCTGCACAAAGGAATGCTGTAACTCTCACGTCTTATTCTATGGGAACTGCTAGTGAGTCACCCGGTGAATTACTTTTATACATGTATTTGTTTAGCTCGGTCTGTGTTAAGGATTGGGTACAGAGATAGATAGAAAAATGGTAAAAGATCACTGTCACACTAGCTTTCACACGGCTATGAATCATATGTAGCCCAGCCATTTGATAACAGTCAAAATCACACATTTATTTCTTCTACTCCATACACGATCTTCGAAGTACGAATCTAACTTAAAAGTTCAATTGTCAATGCGAAGGGTTCGCTCGCTGATAGTTTAGGCACCTATGTTTTCTTCATAGGGCACTGGCTACTAGCGTTCATGAAGAGTGGACCTTTTGCTACAGTTTTAGTGCACTGTTTCCTGGGCACTTAACTGATCAATGGATGCGTGGGGGAAGTGCTGCGTTGAGGTAGCTTCTGGTACACGCTGGGTCGTCGTGTAGTCTTTGACTTTTGGTACGACGTTTGAGGCTATCTGCGCTCGATGCTGTAGATGCCTCGGCAGCCAACTCGAATAGTAGATTCTTCTGTTGATTTGGGCTCACGATATCCTGCCTGCTCGTCTGTAACATATGAGTCGAAATTCTGCACAACCCTGAATAATAGGTCTATGCAGAGCGTCTCACTGAAAGCCAAGGTAGCCCTCAGTGATAGCTCCACATCTCTATACATAAGCGACAAACATTCTGCTAAGTCGGTGGTCCACTGGAATCTCCACTCTAATTTCCTATACATACATAAATATAAATTGTGTCTAACTATACACAGAAAGAATTAATAATATTATAACAATCACTGGTACAGCCACTGGTCTGCAAGCATACATATAGGTTAAACAACAGTGGTTCCGTCAGGTATACAACATGGCGTCAAAACCGGTCGTGCTTCACACGTGTTCGGCTTCTCCACGTGGTAAGGCAAAATCGGACTAACAATTCAAATCTATGCATAGCAAATTCCACAAACATAATTTCAACAATAATATAAATACATCACAACGAAACAGAAGTATGTTCATTTACCTGTTCGACAATGTCAGGCCCGTGGCTACTTGATTGAATTCAAAAATTCAACAAGCACTGCTTCCCTGTTCTATCAGTGGAGAGTTTTTGCTAGGAAGTAGCTGTGTACTGTCCTAAGCTTTCCACACAACTGACCTATACTTGGTTTGGACTGAATCAGCCAGAACTGGTTCTGACCCTCTACCTGTGTTCCGATTGGCTGAAATAATATAAGTGGCTATAAAGTTCAAAACTCGATCGTAGGCAGCGATGATGTCACTAAATGGTTCGCGTCAGCTCGCAGTGTGTGTACACATCAGTTATACCTTAATCGTCTGCTATAGGCTACAGTAACCTTCTAAGTTTTACTACTGCTAAACAAGAAAAAGCTCAAATAGTGAGGGGTAAACGGGTTTGCTTGTGACAGTTCTAACAACAAGTATATGATAGTTACAACAAGTATAGGACACTTCCAACAACAAGAATAGGACAATTCCAACAACAAGTATAGGTCACTTCCAACAACAAGTGTCAGACACTTCCAGCAACAAGTATAGTGAACTTCCAACAAGTATATACAGTTCCAACAACAAGTATATAATAGTTCCAACAACAAGTATAGGACACTTCAAACAATAAAGGGTTCCTTTTAAATGTATTGATAGGTGTCCAGGCACACCCACAGCCGTTCAAACATCCAAATGTAGCCACAGTAAAGGTGTTTTAAATTGCTATCGCTGGTTCCACAGGGTTTGAAGAAAAAAAAAAGAAGTAGGAGGTTTAATGGCGTTGTTCCCCCTGCTTAGACTCAATAGCTGCGTTTCTAATATCGTCTCTTTTAGACATCTTGCGCTCCATTTTAACACGAACACAGAACGTTACACGTTTTACAAGGTAGTGTGCATAAGTTTGCAACCACTTGCTACTTTTGCATTTTTCAACATTCTGACCTTTAATTTGAATTTTTTATTTGACCCTCAACCATTATCTGCATGCAGTGTTACAGGGGATATATTTGACTATAAAATTAACATTGTTATGCACCCTTGGACATAATATTTTAATTTTATTTGTTAAGGTTTGCATTTTAATCATTTTCTGCAAAAATCACATAATGTGCAACACTGTTTAATGATGTCAAATAATTTAGCATACTTTAAAATATCGTGATATATTCTTTATATTTCTTTGTATTTGCATAGATGGCCTTTTAAAAAAAGCTGTTTTGTGTATCGGTGATGGCTCAATATTTGGTGGGCCAGCCCTTGCTCTTGATCACGAGACGGCATCGAGTCGGCGTTGAATGCACCAGTTTGATGAGGTGATCATGGGTGACAACGTGGTTCCAGGCTGCAATCAGTGACTCAATCAATTCACGCTTTGATGTTGGGTGTCTCTTTGATATCTCCAGTGCCACCTTGTGCCACAAATTCTCAATGGGATTGAGATCAGGAGACTGGGCGGGCTATTCCATTGACTCGATGTTGTGCATCCGCTTCCAGTTGATCACCATTTTCGACCAATAGTAGGGCGCATTGTCATCCTGGAAAATGAACTGATCTCGAAACAGTTGCTGAGCTGATGGCAGCATGCATTTGTCGAATATGGTGATGTACTTGGCTCCATTGACCATTCCATCAACGATGTGGAGAGTCCAACGCCACAGGAAGATAGAGATGACAAGGGAGCGCAGCACTGAAATACAAGAGTAGGGAACGGTGATCCCTAACATCCATGTTTTGTTTGTCTTCGAATGCTTTCTTTTTTACAAATACAAATGTCTCATCATGTCAGACTGAACTTTCACGAATTCAATTCACTACAGTAAATTCGTGAAGTTGGATAGAAAACGTTCCAAAATGCACACAAATGTAAATTACATTCTTGCTTACTTTCAGGTTCAGTGGAGGTTGACGTGGTCCTTGTCCTGAATGCACTTAGCATTGCACCTATTTCCGGGATAGTGCCGGAATTTGTTACGGGATTCGTTTCCATGCTTCACATCGACAACGGCAAATGTCGTGTTGGAGTCGTCGTATATAGCGACGAAGGGGCTGACGTAGTATTCCACCTCAACGCTTATAGCACCGAGGCCCAGGTCTTGAACGCCATACACCAGATATTGTATACCTACCCCACCATGAGCACCAACACCAATGACCCTCTATACGCCGTGAGAACGGAGATGTACACGCCGGGCAACGGCGACCGTCCCGCTGTTCCCAACTTGTGCATCGTGATGGCGAGAGAAATGATCTCTGGTACAACCATTCAAGAAGCTGAAATGGCCCGTGCCGAAGGCATCCACGTGGTCGCCATTGGTATCTTGATGGACGACTACATACAGTTGGTAGGTATTGTAAGCAAGCCAGTGGTCGACAACGTTTTTGAACTAAAGGAACCAGGTGAATTCAGAGCTGTGGCAGAAAAGATATTCGCTGCTTTTTGTCCAAGTAAGTTTTAGTCCCTGGTGTGTATAATAAAAAAAAAAAAAATTATATATATATATATATATATATATATATATATATATATATATATATATATATATATATATATATATATATATATATATATATATATATATATAATAATTTTGATGATGATGATAATGATGAGATTATGATGATAATGATGATGATGATGATGGTACACATGATGATGATGATGATGATGATAATAATAATAATAATAATAATAATAATAATAATAATAATAATAATAATAATACATTGCATTTATATAGCCTGCCAATTTAAAAAAAGTTTGACACCATTCGCATTACACACTCACACACACGCGCGCGCGTACCTGCATTCACACACACACACACACACACACACACACACACACACACAAACACGTGTATTGACGGCGAAATGAGAACATTGTCTGGACACGTCACAATGGGTTTTTAATGTTCTAGTAGTCAGAAACAAGCCAGCTTTTGTGACAATAAAGAACACTGAAAGCAATGTCTATTGCTAAGTTCTGCAAATAATTAATTAAATACTTTGCTATATATAGCCTGAAATCAAAATGAGGCACTTGGCCAATTTGAGGTCATTACTTTTCCGCCTATTTCATAAACCCAATTTAACAACTATTCAAACTTTAAGCACCCGCTCACACACTGCATCAATTAAGGGCATTATGGGTCATTACATGAACCCATTTGAGCATATATTGAAACATTAAACACATCTCACACACTGCAGCAATTCAGGGCACTATGGGTTATATATAAGATGAACCCATCTGAACAAAATCTTCAAATTTTAAATACTTTCTGACACACTACAGCAACTCATGACACTATGGGTCATAAAATGAATCCAGTTGTACATTAAACACTTTTAACACACTGCACTCTGATTCTCTTCGATCTTTTTCTGGCTATACATCCTCCATGGTTAGGAACCTAAGTCCTGTAATGTTTGCCATTAGCCACTTTGTAGGTTTTGGAAAGGCAATGTCAGATATTTTATCCTATAGGTCTTAATGTACTTGATTTATTGCTTTGTTTATTTGTTCATGTTATATTTTAAAATAGTTCCATAATAATTACTAGTCTCCCATTGAGTTTTAAGTTTTGATTGTTTTAATAACTTTTGACTACTGTGTATTTTACCCATTGTCTTTTCTGTGATTGCATACATTTATTTATTTATTAAATATTGTATTTATGCATGTTAATTTCCTAATTTAAAGCTTTAAACTAAACAGCCTCCTTGGGCTGAGAACCTGAATACACCTTTGAAACCTTTGCAAATCTGTTTCATGTAATGCGCTTGGAGCTTCACTGTTATTATTATTATTATTATTATTATTATTATTATTATTATTATTATTATTATTATTATTATTATTATTAATATTAATTTTATTATTATTATTATTATTATTATTATTATTATTATTATTATTATTATTATTATTATTATTATTATTATTATTATTAAATTAGTCAATGGTAACTAGTTTATTCTATAATTAGTACTTGTCTTATTGTTTTCTTTAATTTTTACTGGGCTCAGTCAATCAGAGTGTCAGGTTTAAGTCCTGTCAGTCTATTTTATTGTATTAAGCCATGTTTGATTGTGTGATAACATTTCCTACCTCTTTTAGAACTTTTCACTTTCGTTTAATTGTACTCGTACACATTTCTCTTGATTTTGGATGTGTGCATGTGTTAGTTGCACGAATTTTAGAACCTTTATTTGTATTGCTCCATGCTTTTTAAAATTTATTGTATGTGTGTGTTTGTATGTGTTAGATGTATGTAGTTCAGTACCAATGTTTTTAATGCTCCATATTGTATTGTACAGTTTCTTATTCGGTGAGTGCTTGTGTAAGAGTATGAACGTGAGCAGACTTTTTTGTTTGGAATAGTGCTTTATCAAAGAAATTATTATTATTATTTACCAGAAGGGTAGGATAGTCATTTTGCATTCTGTGTTATGCGTATTGTATTGTTAGAAAAAATATATTTATAACCAATGCATTTTGAAAGCTTCGGTAATGTATATTATGTTGTATTTGCACCACTGTACTAAGGATTTTGTCTCAACTGTTTTAAATAGCTATATTGGATTTTACCAAAGAGTTTTTATATGCATTTATTTTGCTGCTTTTACTAGTTTTATTATGCATGTTTTCTCCCTGCAGTGATGTGGCTCAACATTTTCAGCATACGCCCTTTGGCCGATTCAGTCACATTTAGGATATTTTGACAATCTTGCGGCCATCATTTTGACTTCTTTCCAACACCAAACGAGAGGCCACTGATAAGTTTCGGGGTTTTTTTCGGTGACATTTCGAATACGAAAAGTTTTATTGCATGAAGCACGCGGTTCTCAACAAGGGACGTTACTCTAACTCTCTCTGCTGATGCATGCATCGTCTGCTTGGCGCTTCCGATACTTGATGTTCGACAATAACTCGTAACACCTTTATTTATCGGATAGGAAATTAATATGCCCAGAAGCAATAACAACGAAACAGACATGAGACAAGCAAACAAAAAAGGACAAAGGGTGGCCGATTGATGCGTAAAACCTTAGGATAGCGGGCCGATCAGAACATGACTCAGTTTAGGACCTTTTGAAATTTTATAGGTGAATGGCCGATTTGCCGACGAAAACGACATTATTGTCCCTGTATAAATAATGAACTCTAATCTCCCTGTATATGTTATCAAAGTTTTAAGATTAGGATGTTAACCTGGGAATGTATGCATGCGTGTGAGCGCCTCGAGCAGACAATTGTTAATAAACTATTAATAATATTTTATAATTTTTGTATCTGTCTAATGTTGCATGTCTGTGTTTTGAAGCAGGTCCTGTGACGCATGTTTGTTGATTGAATTTTTTTCTTCATTTATGTTCAAAACAAAAACAAGCATTGGCATTCAAAACACAGAAATGGAAAGAAAAACAATTAAAAGGCAGCTTGACAAAAATGTAAATGTGATCATTTATTGACAGTAAAATGTGTGCTTTCTTATACTATAGACACTCAAAACAATTGGTACCTTCAACACAATTATAACAAAATAACGAATAGATTTAGGCAGTCTTCTGGATATTAGTCATATATTTGTTTCATACATTTTTGTAAACCAAAAACCAAGCTTGCTGGATCCGAGGCGTTTTTCTGATGTTGTGATTGAGATCCGTTTCGTGAAGTCTCATCTGGCTTATCGTAGTCAAACTAGGAATCCTTTAAGTAATTTGTAAATACCCAACTTTGTGTAAGTTTCAGCAGACAACAAGATGCTGAATCAGAACCTCAAAAAACTGTTTTCAAAACTCAAATAAAGCTGCATGACAAACCAGATTGCAGTTTGTTATTCAATGCTTATTTGTTTCAGTGGACTATGTATGGATGTGTCGAATCAGGATCTCACATACAAAGGGTGTATATCTCACAAAATCAAAAACTACTTTAGGATCCACCAAACACACATTTTGTACAGAAATATAACGCTGTTATATTAAGACTACTCTAGCACATCCTAAGGAAATTAAAGCTAAGCTGTGCTGAGGTTATCAGGCCTTCCACTTGATCAAACACCTTCATATTACAACAAAACTGTATGAAACCATAACAAATATTCATGACAATTCAGATTGCAATTAAAGTGAGAAATACATTTTTTAATAATAAAAAAGACTTCTGCTCACTCAGGAGAAATTAAAATTTAAAAAATCTGGATAACTGAAATTTAAAGATTGTTACGTCACCTATTTTTTAATCAAAAGCAGTTGAAAGAAAAATCCACTAAGTACTCTGTACAGTGGTCGCCAGTTAATAAAGCCATCTAGTGACCAGGAATAGAGACTTTACGTTTAATAAAAAAGCTGGCGTTAAGCCTACAAACCGAAGCAATGTTACACAATAGAATGTACAAGTCTTTGACTAACAATGTACAGCTTTAGTAACTGGCTGGCGTCATTAACGATGGCTTTAGCAACCAGTGACCACTGTTCTTACTATACAGCTGTGAACATTTGAACTTAACTGATAACATTACATACTTTGTACTTTTGACATTTGTTTAGTTTGCAACACATCTTCGTCACAACGCTGAAAAGGCACAATAATTAAAGGAAATCGGACAAGTAGTTCCAAGCTCTGAAACAGACTGGGGTATTGTCAGAAAGGGTTCTAAAAGTAGTATTTCAAACCTTCTGGAGAATAGGATTAATAACGAAGTCACAATATACTATTCATAAACAAACAGTAGCTATTGCAATAATGTAATTGAAATAATAAGAAGACAACCTTGTCATTTGTTTTTAAAACGTAACTGCAATCTGCACAAAGGATAAAATAACACTGAAATTAAGTTCTTAAGATGCACCTTACATTACATGATTATTGCTTTAGGTCCAGCGGACTCTTCCGAGCCAAATCAGGACCAGAGAAGTGAAAGAGGACTCACCCCTGATCCGCATAAAAGATCTGCTGAAACAACCCTAGTGGTAACACTGAAGGCAATCTACCAGCGGGTCATTTACAAAAACAAAACAGAATACAAACATCATTATACAATATCAACAAAACACATACATCTAAAATGCCTACATTGCTAAATAATAACATCATAGGAAGCCCAAGTGAGCATGTGGCAGAAAGCGTCCAATGTTCCCAAGCTGATCCAACACACCGCATACACAAATAAGGAGTATTGTCCCGGAAGAGTTTTCAAGAAAAAAGGTAGGTGACTGGTCTAGTGAAGAAGAAGATAGTATAGCAGACTGATAGAACAGAGCAGGAATAAGAAAGAACAAAGGAGAAAGACAGCGATAGTGGGATTTTAAAGCACTACATTTCCAAAAAGTGGGTCCAATTTATACTGAAACCCCCGGCACCCCAACGGGGGGAGTAAAATGGTTGTAACGAGAGCAATGTCCACTATCTCCAAAATAAAGGAATTTAAAAACATAAATATTTTGTAGCAAAACAAACCAACATGCTTATTGACTCCATCTTAACAGTGTAACACCTACTCCAAGTGCATAAACATTATTATATAATGAAAAATATGCTAAAATCTATTTTATATTTCAATTACATAATATTTAAAAGAATCTCAGGCTAAGAGTAAAAGCCTTCAGATTCCTGTTGGGCTACATAAAAGTAGGCCTTTTTATATGTTTGGACAACTTAAAGTTTGTTGTTGTTGTTGTTAGTAGATTATAGTCACACGACACTTTCGCATATAGGTGATTAAAGTTTGTTCTGATAGTACAACGCTTATATAGTCATACCAGTGCAAACGTTACATTTTATTTTTAAAATAAAATGTCTAAATCAAAAACAAAAAAGGGAAACAAAAAAAATAACAATCACATGAAATCCAATCTTACAACAACAACAAAAAACAACAACATACAAACAAAAAAACAAATAAAAAAATAATAAAAACACACACACACAATTTGTTTCAAACGCAAGACCTATTAAAAGAGAAAAGAACAAACAATCACACATACATTATACATATAAAAAAGTATTTTGACTCCCACAACTTTTGCGTTAGCTGAACTATGATGAAAACAACTAGAAATTGGTATCATCACATTAAATTAACTGCAATGCAAGGTATATCTTTAATTTTAACAAAACTTAATGGTCAAGGTGAAAGCTGCATTTTAAAGGTGGAACTGACACCTCGTATATAACTTCAAACACACTTTATTATTATTATTAGTAGTACTGTTCTACATCAAAGAAAAAAATGTTATGTAGTACTGCCATAATATATGCAGCTACAAAAAGATCTAAAATTTGAATAATTATTATGCATTTAGTTATATTCTAACATGGAAATTTACTTCACTGCATGGGTCCCTCTCACAGTCACAATGGTACAAGGAATATGTCATTTACAGTATTTGACTGGCTATAATGCGACTTATTTTTCTCAATCCTGACCCCTGTTTTGTTTATATATTCAGCAGCACCTTATTTAGGAATAAATTTGTAAAAGGCATGCGCACAGCAAAGGATACTTGTAACTGGATAGAAGATCAATGCCAGGAAATAGAGAACAGTCTGAACAAGAACAACAGCAAGAAGGCCTACCAGACTGTCAAGCGGTTGACAAGTGTTAAACAGCCCAAAGTCTCCACGATCCAAAGCAAGTCTGGCATATGCCTTACAGAAGAACAAGAAGACTTGGACAGATGGACAGAGTACTGCTCTGACCTTTACAACCATACACCAAATGAAGACCCATCAGTTCTAGCATGTGCCGAGAACAAAGAAGAAGAAAAAAATCCTCCCAATTCTCCGGGAAGAAGTTGAGGCAGCAGTACAATCGCTGAAGAAAGGGAAGTCAGCGGGAGTGGACAACATATCCGCGGAACTGCTACAAGTAGGAGGAGAAGCGATGATTGATGCCCTCACCATTATCTGTAACAAGATCTGGCAGAGTGGGGAGTGGCCTACACCATGTACCCAGTCGCTTGTCATCACTCTTCCCAAAAAAGGTAACCTTCAGGAGTGTGAAAATCACCGCACCATCAGCCTCATTAGCCATCCCAACAAGGTCCTCCTGAAAATAATACTCAACAGATTGAAACTCCAATCTTATCTAAACAAATCATAGCTGAAGAACAAGCAGGATTCAGGGCAGGGCGAAGTACCACTGAACAGATTTTCAACCTCAGAGTAATCTGTGAGAAATACCTACAGCACCAGCAACATCTATATGATGTGTTCATAGACTTCAAGAAGGCGTTTGACCAAGTCTGGCATGCAGCTCTATGGGCAACAATAAAAGTGTACAACATCAGCCCTAAAATCAATGAAGTCATCAATGTCTGTATGCCTGTATGACAAGGATACCAGTGCAGTCCTCCATAACAGCGTCATCAAGAACTGGTTCAGAACAACAATCGGTGTGCGTCAAGGATGCCTACTCTCTCCAACATTACAATACAATACAAGATTATTGCTTTAGGTCCAGCGGACTCTTCCGAGCCAAATCAGGACCACTCTCTCCAACACTCTTCAACGTCTTCCTAGAGTGCATCATGTCAGATGCTCTTTCAGATCACGAAGGCACAGTCAGTATAGGCGGTAGAGCAATCTCCAATCTTAGTTTTGCGGATGACGTTGATGGATTGGCTGGAGAGGAACAAGAACTTGAACAGCTGGTACAGAGGCTTGACACCACCTCCAGAGCTTATGGAATGGAAATAAGTGCAGAGAAGACCAAAATGATGACCAACAACACCAATGGCATCAACATGGACATCAAAGTCCTAGGCCAATCACTCAACACAGTGCATAGCTTCAAATATTTGGGAGCCATTGTGTCAGACAATGGGTCCCGACAGGAAGTCCTCTCCAGGATCGCACATACAACTGCTGCCCTGACAAGGTTGAAGCCCATTTGGAAAGACAGGACCATCAGTCTACATTCCACAGTAAGACTGCTGCGCTCCCTTGTCATCTCCATCTTACTATATGCTTGCGAAGCATGGACCCTCACAGCAGATCTCCAACGAAGAATACAAAGCATGGAGATGAGGTGCTACAGAAGACTTCTGGGCATTTCCTATACCCAACACATCACCAAAGACGAAGTCCGACAGACCATCACACAAGCCATTGGACAACACGATGACCTGCTCACAGTGGTGAAGAAACTGAAACTCCGATGGTATGGCCACGTCACCAGATCATCAGGCCATGCAAAGACCATTGTGCAAGGCACAGTGCAAGGAGGTAGAAGAAGAGAGTGACCGAAAAAAGGTGGGAGGACAACATTCCAGAATGGACTGGTTTGACACTGAGCGAAGCCATCAGGGCTGCTGAAGACAGAGAAAGATGGAGTATGCTGGTTAAGTGATCATCTGTGGTGCCCCTTCGACCTCCGGGTTACGGGACAGGATAGGATAGGATAGGACTACGTCTTGATTTCCTCTTCTTTTCCTACTACATTTCCGACTTCATACCTCGTTCTTTGGACTTCATTTTACGTACCGCGTGCTATTTACTCCGACCCACCTCTCCGTCCACCTGCAGGAGGAGGCAAGGCGCCTTGCTTTGGGGCCCACTTCTTCTTTGGTCGCAGCATGCAGGGCTTTACATTACACCCTCAATCATACGTACATACACGCACATAAACATATATAAACAGTGACTTTCTACAGTCTGCATTGAGTTGATTGAGTTTGTGAACCTTATTGAAAAAGTGCTCCAGTCGATTTAATTAGACCTGTGTTGGAGATCGGACCGATAATCTGAGCATAAACTATGTACTATTTATTAAATACATTTCTTTAAGGTTTTGCTTTATTTACATGAGCCATTAGTAGTGATTTTGCATTTCGTTTGTATAGTATTATTTGCATCTTGATTGTATTAGCATCCGTGTACAGTGTCAGGGTTTAGGGATTAGACAAGTGAGGTAATGGTTTGTTAATTGTTGGGGTTGTAGGTCCGAATAAAGGGTTGAGGTTGTGTTAGATTCCCTGTGTGAGTGTGCGGTGAATAAAAGAGTATAATTGTGCCTCTGGCTTTTGTTTTTTTTTAGTTTGAGTGTGTATCCCTCCACTCGCTGTTTGGAGCTGAAGTCACTAGCCCAGTCGGGTGACGTGACAAACAAAATAAATGTGAGATTTTGGGGTGATCAAATTTATTTGTATAGTTTAAAATATATGTTAGAATTCATAATTAGAGGTTAAATTGGTTTTATAACATTTTTCAGTTTATTTTAAATGTAATATTTCCCCTCTCTTTAGATCGTTTGTTATTGAGTTTGAACGAATTGTTTTACCCCAAAACGGTCTAGAAAAACGGCAGAACGCAACCTAAAGTGATGACCGCTCAATGGGACAGTGAATAGTTGCCGTTTTCAAAACACTGTGTGGCAGTCAAATTGTATTTATTTATTTAGGTACTTTATCAAAAAAATGTTTTGGTGCATGTCTTCAGAAAGAAATAAAAATAAAAACGCAGAATCTAAGATCTAAGAGTTTTAAAGATCATACTATGTATCGTTGACCTCTGTTGTGGGTGTGCAGCGACGTGGCGGGTCATGTGTTTTTTGTCATTGTCTCTTGTTATTGTCTTGTGTCATTGTCTCTGGTCATTTGTGTCATTTGCCTCTGGTCATTTGTTTCTGGTCATTTGTCTGTGGCCATTTGTCTGTGGCCATTTGTCTCTGGTCATTCATCTCTGGTCATTTGTCTCTTGTCATTGTTTATGGTCATTGTCGCTGGTCACTTGTAATTGTTACTGGTCACTTGTCATTTGTTTATTTTGGGACAGATTTAATTTTCATTTGGCTATATTCATCAACATAAAGTAGTTTTTTTTAAAATCATAACATTTTTACTTTTTTTTGTTTTTTTATATTTTGTTTATCAGTCTTGTATGTCTTAGTTCTATCCCTACCACTGGGTTACACATCCCCTGTGGGCGTGTCGATTTTTTTTTATATACATAGTATTCCCACTTTCTGTCATCATAATGTTTGTTTGTGTTTCAGACGTCATCACTGTGTGAATGTGTTTTAAACGTGATCAACATGTGTGCGTGTTTCAGAGGTCATCACAATGTGCGTGTTTCAGGCGTCATTACCATGTGAGTGTGTTTCAGACATCACACCATATGTGAGTGTTTCAGACGTCATCACCATGTGTTTGTGTGTGTTTCAGACGTCATCACCATGTGTGCGTGTTTCAGACGTCATCGCCATGTGTGTGTTTCAGACGTCATCACCATGTGAGTGTGTTTCAGACGTCATCACCATGTGTGTATGTGTTTCAGACTTCATCACCATGTCGTTTCGTCTTGTGGACGGAATCGTGATTGAAGAGCTTCCTAACACGCAGTTGTCACAGACCGCTGGATACGTGACCTCCCCGTTTTTCGATGTGCTGGGTGGAACCTACCCAAATGCCTACGATGGGGAATTCCGTATGGAGGTTTCCGATTCTCAGTCGGCCATTCTCAGCTTTGTCTTTGTTTCAATTCAAAAAGGAAAGAGACTATGCAGTCTTTATCGTGGTATGTATAGGTCTAGTGATGTGAGGTAAACAGAGAACTAGAGTAGTGGCGGGTCAGCACCTATAGAGGGTCCTGTGAACATCCCTTGCAAATCTGTCGTAATGAAAGAATGGATGTTGCATGTCATTAACATTCTTTTGCCTCACATACTTGTCGGCAATGACGTCAGTTGGATAACTTGTTTCCCCCAGAGTTACATACTAGGTCGATGTAGGACTTGCATAAACATTACAGAAGAAGTCATCGTGCAGTGGAATGAATGCTTCTGCACATTTCACCAATGGCGTCTACGAGTGTTTATTTGATCGAACATGATCATCAGAGGTCATATGAAGCTAAAATGCTCAAGTTGATTTTCTTTATAACACTTTGCTAGATGTTAGTTCGATCATCCGTAAGTGTTTAAGGTCACGTGGAAGGTGAGGTAAGGATTTCTTGTTTGTGTTTCTAGACTTATCAGGAAACACGTTGATACAGTTTGGAATCAGAACGAGTCTGTCTGCCTGTTGGTCGGTCCGTTGCTTGCCGAATCTAAAGAACAACCTAACAGTTGTAGATCAAACTTCACATGAACACTACCTCAGTTAGTGGCCTTCCTCACGAGCCATTGTATTTGCTCTACCTCTTGTGTTGTATGTCTAAAAATAATGGCTGAACCAATTTTGATGAATTTGGTATGCATAAGGTGCTTCAGTTCATGGCTAATATTTAATCGTCCGTCCGTTGGTCGGTTAGTCGGTAGGTCGATCGTACTGTTGGTTGGTATTTCACTTTTCTTTTCAAAACACATTTGTTTGTATCATGTTAACATTGACTTGACGAATCTTTAATTATTTTACTATTTATGTAATATAATTATTGCTTAACTTTTTAAAATATTCATATTTGCACGTTCTCAAAGGTCAAAATCACTGAGATCAATCATGTATAACTTTGGTGTGTTCAATATCTTCAAATGCCTTGACAGATTTGATAAATTTAAGATTGATCAATTACTCCAAGTTTCATATTTTTCTTTAAAATAAAACCAAAACAGAACAGTCACACAAAAAGTGCCACCTTTTAACATGTGTGTGTGTGTGTGTGTGTGTGTGTGTGTATGTGTTTTGACTAGCAACTATATATTTGACCTTTTGTGCAATTCATCTGTTTTATGACTTTAATCTTCTTATCCTCTTATTGCGAGTTGTCAGCTGGTTCGCTATGTTTTATGTGTGCTTTTGTGTGTGGTTCTGCAGCGTTGACCAAATGCATTTCTTGTGTATTATTCACCTGGCAATAAGTTATCTTGATCTTGACCTCATCTAATCTATCTATATATCTAACTATATATCTGAGATCAATCCAGTATCTGTGCGTTATATTTCTCCGAATATTAGTTACTTTCGACTCGGGCAACCTCTCCGGGCTTTTCTCCGGGTACTCCGGTTTGCTCCCCGGGGATCGGTAAATTAGAGTATATCCTCAGCGTCCCCTGCGTGGGATGCCTTTATTGTAAAGTGACCGGCTGGTAAGGTGCCTTCAGTGTTACTACTAGGGTTGTTTCAGCAGATGTTTTATACAAATCAGGGGTGAGTCCTCTTTCAACCAAGTTGTGGCCCTGATTTTGTGGTCCTGGTTCGGCTCATTTCAGTCTGCTGGACCCTATAAGCACTGAATAACTAACTAAGTTGTGATTTCGATATTCGCCACATCGCTTCCATCCCGCCATCATTTCTCTGAAAACGCTACTAAGTTTCTCCTCTGCGCATTTGCTCTCTTTCGACTGGATTACTGCAATTCTCTTCTTTCTGGTTCCCCACACTATCTAACCAAAAAGTTCAAATAGTTCACAACCATGCAGCTCGCATCATTTTCTGCTTTTCTATGTTCGATCATATCACTCCTCTTTTTCACTCCTTGCATTAACTTCCTGTTCAACAATTGGCTTCCGGTTTCAAGGATTAACTACATGGTTGCAAATGGCAACTGGTTTCCTGTTTTAAGAGTTTCATGGTTGCATTCCTTTGCTTCAATATCACTGAATCTAATGTTCCCAGCTATCTTTGTGACCTACTACAGCTCTTACACCCTCTCGTCAGATTCGCTCGTCCTATAATAATTGAATCGTCAGATTTCCTCGCACACGCACCAAAAACATACGGTCAACGTGCATTCACTTCTCGCACTCATTTCCCTAATCTATCCTATCATATCTCGTAACTCGGAGGTCAGATGATCGTTTAATAATAATAATAATAATAATAATAATAATAATAATAACGGATTTTTATATATCGGGTACTCCAGCCTATGACCAGACTCACCACGCTTTACATAGTCATTACATATAAATACAGGCACTCGATAAAACATTGCTTTTGCTACAATACACCAAAAGACAGAACAGTAAGGGTACAAACTATTTACAACTATGTACACAAGTTACAACACAAAAAAAGAAGACAGAAATAGACTATTTACAACTATGTACACAAATGACAGAAAAGACAGAAATAGAATAGCAAAAACCTATTCACAGCTATTTATATGCCCGGTTAGGCCCAGGAGGACAAAAACAGTATAAATATGTACAGCCGTGTATACACTTACAGATCAGACAGAGACAAAAGAGGAGAGAATGGCAGCGGGATACAAATCAGTCTGACTAATGCAGTTTGAAGAGGTGGGTTTTGAGGGCCTTTTTGAATGCTTGTGTTGATTGTATGTTGCGGATATGGGAGGGAAGGGAATTCCACTGCTTAGGTGCGGAGTAGGCGAATGCACGTTGGCCGTATGTCTTAGTGCGGGTGACGGGAACCTTGAGTGTGCGAGTGTCAGCAGAAGATCTTAAGGTGCGTGAAGGGGAGTAGACAGACAGCAGATCAGCAAGGTAGGAGGGACAAGAATCAGTGAAGAAGTTGTGACAGAGAACAGAGAGTTTGTACTCTATGCGTGCTTGCACAGGAAGCCAGTGAAGGGAATGTAGTAGAGGTGTGATGTGATCGCGTTTCTTAGCTCGGAATACTAGTCTAGCTGCTGAGTTCTGAACCTTTTGTAGCTTGTCAATTATGTGTTTTGGGGAGCCAGCAAGGAGAGAGTTGCAATAGTCAAGACGAGAAAGGACGAGAGCGCAGACTAGGGTTTTGGTGGCAGTGAGTGTAAGATAGTGGCGAAAGGAGCTGATTTGGCGTATGGCCGTGTATGCAGAGCGACAGACGTTGGAGATGTGGTTGTTGAGGGACAGGTCATCGGAGAGAATGTAGCCGAGATTTCTTGCTGAGGATGAGAACTGAATGTTTGTTGTCCCTACTGTAAGCGATGTTGGGAGAGGCGGGAGTGAGGAGGAGGTGTTGTGCTTGTGAATGAGGAGGGCTTCGGTTTTATCGTCATTAAGCTTAAGCTTGTTGAGTGTCATCCATGACTTAATGTCTGTGATGCAGTTCTCTAAAGTCTGAACAGTGGAATTAATGAGAGAGGGGGCAGTGGATTAATAAAGTTGTGTGTCGTCTGCACATGACTGACTCTCAACAGCATGCTTTCTAAGCAGGAGAAGCAGTGGCTTGGTGTACAGAGTGAACAACACCGGCCCTAAAACGGAACCCTGAGGCACGCCGCACACCAATTCTGCTGTGCTGGAGAAACAGCCATCGACAGTGACTGCTTGTGATCTGTCAGAGAGATATGAGTGGAACCAAGCCAGGACCGAACCGGAGATACCAAAGTAGTGTTGAATAGTGTTAAAAAGAATGTGGTGGTCGACTGTGTCAAAGGCGGCTGAGAGGTCTAGTAAGGTGAGAACGGTGACGTTACCATTATCTAAGGCCAACAACAGCTCATTGGTTACCTTTAGAAGGGCTGTCTCAGTGCTGTGGAAGGGTCGGTAGGCAGACTGGTTGGGGCAAAGTAAAGCGTTATCATATAGGTAGGCAAACAGTTGTTTGAGAACATTTTTTTCTATGACTTTGGACAGGAAGGAGAGGTTTGAAACAGGTCTATAGTTCTTTAGATTATTTTTGTCTAAACTTGGCTTTTTAAGGAGGGGTTTGATGACAGCCGCTTTGAGCACAGACGGAACAACACCAGAGGACAGACTCTCGTTGATAATGTGGGTAATGGTCGGGAGTAGAGGATCAAGATTCTCTATCAACATGGGGGTAGGAATGGGGTCAAGAGAGCAAGATGTTGGTTTTGAGCTTAAGATGACTTTCTTGACTTCTTGCTCTGTTATTGGTTGAAAAACTTCATCTTTGCGGTAGTGAGGGAAGGTGAGAGTGGGTTAATGAGTGGGATCTCATGGCTGTCAAGAGCGGCCCTTATGTCAGCCACTGTCTGTGTGAAATAATTACAAAATACATCTGGGAGCTGACATGGTGGATGCGTGGATGGGAGTGATGTTGCATGGCTCTTACCCCTTAGCTGATTGCAAATGTTGAACAACTGTTTACAAGTTTCGCTGCTGCTAATTCTGTCGCTAAAGTACCGGGTTTTGGCAGTGTGGACTATTTTAGTGACCCGTTTTTTTGCAGCGGTGAAAATCTGCTTGCTGACTTCTAAACCCGATTTAAGCCACTTTTTATCTGCTTTGCGTCGGTGTTTCTTCGCCTCGGAGAGCTCGTCTTTAATAGACTCGTACCAGGGTGCTGAGCGTGTTGCCTTGACCTTTTTCTAGGCCACGGGGGCGTGCCGATCAAGCACCGCATGAAGTGTACTATTCAGCTGATCCACAGTGGGGCACAGTTCTGGGGTCACTTTAGCGGTAAGCTCTTGCTTGAAAGCATCCCTATCCATGGTACGCAGGCTGCGAGCCTCCCTGAACATGGGAGGAGGAGGGGGTGCTGCGACGTTTAGTTCGCACACGACACAGAAATGGTCAGATGTTAATTCCTGGGTGACTGAAGTTGATCTAACAACATTGTCCTGAGGCCTATGCCTAACCCAATCTATGATATGACCACGGCTGTGGGTGGGTTCTGTGACTGACTGAGAAAGACTAAACTGATCTAAAAGTTCAATCATTTTTGCGGTGGAAGGTTGCTGGGGTTGGTCAAAGTGAAAGTTAATGTCTCCTAAAACTATGTATGTTCCTGACAGTGTGTTGCAATAATCAAGCAGGACTGGAAATTCTTGGTGGAAAATTGCATCAGTTAATTTATTTTTCTTGCTTGGAAAGGTGCGAAATATGCATATGAATTGAATGTTCTGCTGTGGAACGGACAAACTGAGGTGAACAACTTCAAAGGACGAGTGAGTGAATGTGAAGTCTGTAATGAAGCCTAGGTGACGGGACAGACTGTTTCTGTAAATGATAGCGAGGCCACCACCGCGATTTGAGGGAGGTAACGAACATACAGAATAGCCAGAAGGGGTTAACCAGCGTACTCCATCTTTCTCTGTCCTCAAGAACCCTGATGGCTTCGCTCAGTGTCAAACCAGTCCATTCTCGAATGCTGTCCTCCCATCTCTTTTTCGGTCTCTCTCTTCTTCTACCTCTTTGCACTGTGCCTTGCATGATGGTCTTTGCAAGGCCTGATGATCTGGTGACGTGGCCATACCATCGTAGTTTCAGTTTCTTCACCACTGTGAGCAGGTCATCGTGTTGTCCAATGGCTTGTGTGATGGTCTGTCGGACCTCGTCTTTGGTGATGTGCTGGGTATAGGAAATGCCCAGAAGTCTTCTGTAGCACCTCATCTCCATGCTTTGTATTCTTCGTTGTAGATCTGATGTGAGGGTCCATGTTTCGCAAGCATATAGGAAGATGGAGATGACATGGGAGCCCAGCAGTCTTACCTTGGAATGTAGACTGATGGTCTTGTCTTTCCAAATGGGCTTCATCCTTGCCAGGGCAGCAGTTGTTTGTGCGATCCTGGAGAGGGCTTCCTGTCGGGACCAATTGTCTGATACAATGGCTCCTAAATATTTGAAGCTATGCACTGTGCTGAGGGATTGGCCTTGGACTTTGATGTCCGTATTGATACCATTGGTTTTGTTGGTCATCAGTTTGGTCTTCTGTGAACCTATTTCCATTCCATTGGCTCTGGATGTGGTATCAAGCTTCTGTAGCAGCTGTACAAGAACTCCAGCCAATCCATCCATGTCATCCACAAAGCGAAGATTGGAGATTGCTCTACCCCATATCCTGACTGTGCCTTCGTGATCTGCAAGGGCATCTGATATGAGGCGCTCTAGGAAGATTTTGAAGAGTTTTGGAGAGAGTAGGCATCCTTGACGCACACCGATTGTTGTTCTGAACCAGTTTCTGATGGCGCTGTTATGAAGGACTGCACTGGTAGTCTTGTCATACAGGTGTTTGATGACTTTAATAATTTTAGGGCTGATGTTGTACACTCTCATGGTTGCACACAGAACTGTATGCCAGACTTGGTCAAACGCCTTCTTGAAGTCTACGAACACATGATACCTGGAATCATCTCTCTCACTCCATCAGGAACTCTCAATCCTTGAAAACTTTCAAAACTAATCTTAAGGTTTATCTCTTCTCTCAGTAACTAACCTTCCGTCTCCATTCAGCTAATCATTATCTCTGTGTATGTATTTGCGTGAGAGAGAGAGATAGAGAGAAGGAGAGGGAGAGGGAGAGGGAGCGAATTAAAGCGAGAATGCGAATAAACGAGAGGGTCTTCATCGCATACCAGATATATATATATATATATATATATATATATATGTGTGTGTGTGTGTGTGTGGGTGTGTGTGTGTGTGTGTGTATGGTTGACAAATCACTGTTGCAGGATTCTTCTCGAAGGATATAGTAATAATAAGTGTTGTGGTAAATAGATTCATGGAAGGAGGGAGAGTGATAGTGAAAGAGAGACAAAGACAGAGACTGGGAGAGACGCATATTGTTCGGCTTATCTCACGTCCAGATAGGAACGCCTGTGATCAAAGATGTCTCGGAAGCATTAGGGTAGCCCTAGGTTGATCAGATAACTATGTGTCACCTGCGTGTTTTGTGGCAATTGCAATATTGCGAATAATGTTATTTTGTAGGATGTTCGGTAGCCTGCCCTGACTGGGTCAGCCTGGAAGTGATTGGGAGTCAGGACATATGGTGGATCGACTGTGGCTACCAAACCTTACCCCTAAGTGTCATTGTTGGTCCTGCCCAAGTGGTCGTCAAGCTCCACAGCGATTACACTGAAAGCGAGATAGGCTTTAAGATGATGTATGCCATCACGTCCAGGTTGGTTTTTAGGGTAGTGGTGTAATTTAAGCTATTATACAATACAATAATAATAATTAAAAAATGAAATAAAAAAGACATTTGATTTTGTTCAAATAATCACAGAAAATGTATTTTAAGAAAAGAACACAAAAGACGCTTTACAAAAAGAAAAAAAAGTATAGACTATGTATAATGTTTAGAACTTCTTCAACATGTCTGGGACTACTCTGTCAACACCATACCAAATTGTTAGGTTTGTGTCACGTGGAGAGTTTTAGTGAAGTGACTCCCTTACGTCTTGTTCCAAGAACAAGTTAAGTATAGACCAAAGTATTGAAATAGCTAAGGAAAACTCAAAACACAAGTTACATTTTTCTCCAATTATTATTTACCCTCGTATGCCTTGATCGAAAATTCCACCCAAAAGTGTTTTCCAGTTGTACAAAATTCGCGAATATGTTGAAATGAACGAGTTTTTTTTGTTTTCATCCCCATTCATCCAAAATGCCGTTGGGAAACAATGCTTTCATCTTTGTTTGGGGCCCAGCAATGTTGGCAACCACTCAGCTGTGTAGTGAAGACAATACAATACAAGATTATTGCTTTAGGTCCAGCGGACTCTTCCGAGCCAAATCAGGATCAGTGTAGTGAAGCAAAGTATTCCATGGTGGTGGTGATGGTGAAGAAGGTGACGTGACCAAAGCTGCCACGTGCACGTAGAATCGATGCACGTGTCCCGAACAGTACACACTCTTGTCTCGCAGTGCCCCTCCGGATGGTTGAGATGAAAGTGATGGAAGAATGGTTTGATCAGTGAAGGTGATGTTGATGGATGGTTGGATGGTTGAGATGAAGATTGTTGGAGAATGGTTGATCAGTGAAGGTGATGGTGATGGTGATAGATGGATGGATGGTTGAGATAAAGGTTGGGAAAGAATGGTTGGTTAGTGGAGGTGATGGTGATGACTGGATGGATGGTTGAGATTGTAACGTTTGAGACGCGCACGATAGATCCGATCGTTTTGTTTTGCAAAGCATGCAATAACAGAGTGTATTTACCTTTGATTTGATTGTGCGTTGTTGCTAGAATAAACTTTGTATAATGTTTATAATTTTCGTTAATCGATATTATTGAAGAATTTTTAGAGTTACTTCTTTACTATAAAGCATCTAGATGGGTCTAGTGATAGCTAAGAGATTCTTCTAACGTAAATAAGGTTATATGACGTAAGACAGTGCATAGTTCCGGTGACGAGTTTTATTTTGATTGGCTGTTAATGCGTCATGCTGGAATGTTCGAACATCCTATTGATTATAGAGAGACTATATTAGTGGTGCACTGTGTCGGCTTGTGAGAAAAAAAATGATAGTGAGAGATTTGTGATGATTTTTGATGATCATCTTTGAAGTGATTTACGGAAAGCGATCTTGTATGCAGTTGTTGATTGTAACTGTCACGGAAAGAAGTTCTATATTATTTGAATATGTTGTCTTTGTATTCTGGATGAAAAACACTAACCAATGTTATAAATAAGCGTCATTCATAATTATTATTAAGCTTAGAGTACAAATGGATAATGGGTTTTCGTGTTGCTCGTGCTGTTCTATGTTCTTTGTTTGTGTGTCTGTATGTACGTAGTGGGTCTGTGTGGTCGCGTGACGTATGTTGTGCTCACACAGTAGTTCTTGAAAGAAATAATTATAATGAACTGGAGACTGACTATAGCTGTCGAAGGAGGTGGTCGTGCGTCTGCAGTTGTGTGTAGCTGAAAAGGAGCTACGTCTTGATAGTACAGCTGAGGAGAAATGGAGCTGTGAGGTGTTGAGAAGGAATGGAGTTATGAGATATTGAGTAATGTAGAGGAAAAGCAGACGAAGAAAACGACAGTTGAGAAGAGAAATAGATGAAGGTGAAAGAAGAAGATGATACAAGACAGCTAGAGAGTCAGAAGGCGGAGGTGCAGATTGAGAGAAGGAGAGAACAGAGGAGTGGATTTACGATTTGAGAGAGCACAGGAGATCAGAGCTACAAGAACGATAGCTAAGTACTTTGTCACGTGACCCACTTGTCTGTCCTGTTCGTTGTACGTGTATTTGTGTGGATATTTAGTTTGTGAGGGGGATTATTGTTGATTAACTGGGTGAATATTGAACCTGAACTAATATTGAACATGAACGGATTTACGGACTTGTTTATTTCCTAAGTAAAAGTGTATAAATGTTAATTGGACTGGACTCGGGTATGTAAAATGAACGTTGCGCGAGAGTATAAAGGGTGTTGTCTTTCTTGTCTGATAACTTTATAGTGTATTGTTTTGTTTATCTAGTGTTTGTTTATCTCTTTCTATATTTACTTCTTTAATTCTTTACATTTGGTGACCCTGAACTTCGTTATTGTGCACCCTTTGTATACGTTGTTGATAGTGGATTTTGATAGGGGACGTAACTGTTGATGGGAATCTGGTAAACCTAGCCAATAGCGGCGACCACATTGAAAATTTTGATAGAGGGGGGATTTCTATTGTATTAGTTTTCGGATGTCATCTTGTTTCCTTGTTGATTAAGTTTAACTTTTAACAAATATCTCTTTTAAAAATCGTTTATATTACTGTGATTTAGTATGTAGCAAACGGAATACTTTTCAAAAGTGATAATTTTCATCCTTGTAACTTTTCCATTAATTGTTGATTTTTTTTTTAAACTTCAACTCGCATTTTTTTTTTTTTTGGTGTTTAGTAAAATAATAAATTGCTAAGAATTACAGAGTGTAAATTACTTGTAAATACTTTTGAGAAAAAAAATCATTTTAATTGATAAATATTTTAATTTCTTGTTTCATCAGCAGAGGATTCAAGTATATTTCTATGCTATTTTGAAGAAATCTCTCAATACATGTATTTGCTTTTTCAACACTAAATTATTACATAATTGAGATTTGCTCTAATTCTGAATGTTTATCATGTTAGCTTGTCAGCTTGGCTAGGCACTGTTTGTGGTTAGTGCATATTATTTGATTTGTAAATATATAAACTTTTGTATTCAGTAGTGTAGATTTGCACACATAAACTTTCCACACTTGTAGTGATCATGTTTGGAGCTAGCTGAGTCCTAGTTTGTACATATATATTTTTTGAGGAATCGAAATAACGCATACGATTTGAGGTTTGTCTGCAACATTTCTCGTACAGTTGACATAACTATCGTTTCTTATATTTTTTTTTCGCTCATTATGGCGTCAGAACAGATTAAACAGTTCATCGCGGAGGCAGAAGCGTTAGGGCTTAAAGATAAGGAAATGCGGGAGTATGTTCAAACTCAGAAAGAGGCATATAATGCAGAACAACGGGAAGAAAGACGGTTAAAAAGAGAACATGAGAGGCAATTGAAAGACTTGCATGAAAAAGCTGCTGCTGCTCAGAGAGATCATGAAGAAAGAATGTTAGAAAAACGAGCTGCTGATGATCTCAAGCACAAGATTGTGTTAGAAGAAAGTAAAGTAAAGGCAGAGATAGCAAAGCAAGAGGCTGCATTATCGTTGAAACAGAAAGAAAATCAGGCAAAGCTGGATTTGTCTAGGCAAAAGTTAGAAATGAGTCAGCAGTTAAAAGGCAATGTGTCCCATTCGGAGTTGATGGCGGATGATTTAGAGGAGGATCATGAGGATGATTTGAACGATTCTAATGGCCAGTCAGGATTCACTCGTGGATATAGTCCTCGTTTGCCAAGGTTTGATCAAAAGAATGATGATATGGATTCTTTCTTATTCCGATTTGAACAACATGCTACTCTCATGGGTTGGAAGACAAAAACCTGGTCAACTGCTTTAGCTAGTTTGCTTAGTGGTGCGGGACTAGACGTGTACAGATGTTTAGGGACCAAGGCTATGGATTACAAAACCTTTAAGGTAGAATTACTGAAAAGGTTCCAATGTACTCAGGAAGGGTTTAGGGAGCGTTTTCGACAGTGTCATCCTGAGTCTGAAGAGTCGTTTTCAGTATTTGTCACTCGAGCAAAGCGTTTGCTTGATAGATGGTTTGAGTTAGCTGAAATTTCACCTTTGGATGACAAAGTCTTGTTTCTTCTTATGCAAGAACAGATACATCATGTTTGCTCTAGGGAACTGGTGACACATTTGAAATTGAGAAAACCTAAGACTCTCGATGAATTGGCGGAGATAGGTGAAGCTTATCGTGAGGCAAACAAAGGCAAATCATTGGCTTGTAAAGCACAAAGTCTGTTTGGTGTGGCATCAGCTGCTGAAACAACCGCTACAAATAGAAATTTCAGTAGAGGTGGTGGAGCTCAGCACTATCGTGGTCGAGGTCGTGGTTTCAGGGGGAACACTCCTGCAACTAATCGTAATACTGGTGAAGGTAGCAAATGTGAGAGTGATACTTCTCAGCCTAAGACAAGCACAGACAACAAAGTGGCATCTAGTGCGTCTGGTAATGAAAATCCCCGAACTTGGGCTACGAAGATTTGCTACAGATGCAAAAGAAAAGGGCATACAATGAAGTACTGCCGTAATTCACCATCATCAGCGGTTGCGGTACAGGTCACTGATAGAGCATACAGTGATACTCCATCGCGAGTTATTTTGACCAAAGCGAAGACTCCTGAGATGGGTCCCAAATCACAAAGTTGTGATCATACGCCTTCTTCTATTATATATGAAGTAGGGTTTGTGAATGATAAGGCTGTTAAAATCATGCGTGACACTGGTTGCCAAGTAGTTGGTGTGGATTCTTCTTTGGTGGATAAATCACAACTAACAGGAAAAACACTCACATGCAAGAGTTTTTCTGGGTCCTCAGAAACTTTCCCACTCGCATTGATTCACATTGACACAAAATATTTTGCAGGAAAAGTAGTCGCATGTGTGATTAGAAATCCTGTAACTGATTTGATTTTGGGCAATCTGTCAGTATTTGTCGACAGTTTGAGTGAAGTTGAGTCGGACAGAAAATTTACTGGTAGTGACTTACAGTTTTGTACAACTGCTAAGGCTACAACAGCTGCTGGCAGTGTAGCTCCAATGATTGGTGAACTACATCTTAGTGAAGGTAGTGTTCAGGGAAGAGCGGTCAGCGTTCTTAGGGACACAGGTTGTACCACAGCAGGAATTAGGAAATGTCTTGTTGATGATTCTTGGCTCACTGGAGAAAAAATGTCCTGTAAAACATTTGGAGGAAACACAGAAATCTACCCCATGGCTCTGGTGAATGTCGACACACCCTTCTACAGAGGTAGACTGAAGTGTTGCATTTTGGATGATCCTTGTGCCGATCTCATCGTTGGAAATATCCCTGGAGTCTGTGATCTACCAGTGGTCAGTAGTAGTAAGAGATCAGACGTTGCAAATGCGGTCACAACCAGAGCTAGAGCAATTTCTGAACGCGCCAAGCCTAAACCGTTGGTTGTTCCCAAACTTCCAGATATTCAGGTTGGTCCACACGAGCTTGTTGATATGCAGACAAAAGAGAAGTTGTTTGATAAGTTTTTTAAACTTGCCACAGATGGTAATGTGTTTCAGAGAGGTGCAAAGAAGTCTGTTAGATACCGACTGTTGAATGGAATTTTGTACCGTGAATTTGAACATGACGGTGATGTGACAACACAGCTGATGGTGCCAACTCCATTGCGAAATTCCGTTTTGATAGCGGCCCACGACGCGCCATTGTCAGGTCATTCCGGAGTACGTCGCACCTTGGCAAGAGTTATGGCTGCTTTCTTCTGGCCTACAGTGAGAAAGGATGTCACCCGTTACTGTCAGACTTGCGACATCTGTCAACGGACTTCACACAAAGGTAGAGTTCCTCCAGTTCCATTGATGCAGATGCCTATGATTGAAGAGCCATTTAAACGAGTCGCCATCGATTTGATTGGAGAAATAAAGCCATCTTCTGCATCAGGACACAAATATGTGCTAACTTTGGTTGACATGGCAACGCGGTTTCCTGAAGCCATTCCTTTAAAATCCATTGACTCGGTTACAATTGCAGAAGCTTTGTTATGTATCTTTGCAAGAATGGGTTTTCCACAGGAGATATTGTCGGATAACGGAAAACAGTTTGTGTCGGATTTGATGAAAGAACTTTACAGATTGCTGTCAGTTAAGCCATTGAGAACTACGCCATATCATGCACAAGCGAATGGCAGAGTTGAACGATTCAATGGTGTATTGAAGACAATGATTCGTCGTGTTGCAGCGGAAAGGCCTCGTGATTGGGATAGGTATTTACCGTCCTTGCTGTTTGCATACCGCGAACTCCCCAATGAAAGCACGGGATTTGCGCCTTTCGAATTAATGTTTGGAAGATCGCCGAGAGGACCCATGACTTTGCTCAAGGACATTTGGTCAGGTGAAGATGTCAAGGATGAGAATGGAAAATCTGTCTACAAGTACATTTTTGATTTGCAGAATAAGCTGGCCCAAACTTGTCGTCTTGCTCAGGAACATGCTGCAAAAGCTAGCAATAAGTACACATTCTATCACGACAAGAAAGCAAGGTCGAGAAAATTCAGAGTTGGAGATCAAGTGTTAGTCCTACTGCCAGACAATCATAACAAGTTGCTCATGAAATGGTTAGGACCATTCCGGGTCATTTCAGTTCGCAGTCCTGTTGATTACATGATTGCAATGAAAGGTCAGGAAAAAGTGTTTCACGCAAACATGCTCAAGCGTTATGACTGTCGAACTCCAGTTGATTCCCTTAGTCAGTCATCTCACAATGTTGAACACAAGTCCAAACTTAGTGTCACTAAAGCATCAGTCAGCGTTGGTTCACTTGTATCAGAATCGCCACATCAGAAAGATGAAGCGTGCTCGGATCACGTCATATGTACTCTGTCAGATTCAGAGGATGAAAAGATTGAAATCCCAGTGGCTTCAGTTGCCGTCATTTCAGAAGAATGTGAAGATGATGTAATGCATATTCCTACAATACCCACAGTGAAAAATGAATCTGTTCACGATGTGAATTATGACCTTGCCCTTTCACATAAAGAAAAGTCGGAACTTCAGGCAGTGTTTTCTGAATTTTCTGATTGCCTTACAGATAAACCAGGGAACAATGTCACTTTGGAAGAACACACAATTCCTTTGACTACTGATAAGCCCGTCAGACAAAAGATGTATCCCTTACCATTTAGTTTGGTTGAAGAAGTGAACAAGGAGGTCGAGTCAATGTTAGCACTCGGGGTTATCGAACCGTCGAACTCAGCATATTCATCACCGTTTCTGATGGTTAAGAAAAAAGATGGTGCAAAAAGGTTTTGCATTGATTTCCGGAAGTTAAATGAAATCACAATTTTCGACGCTGAGCCAATCCCAGATCAGGAAGAATTGTTTACTAGGCTTTCATCCTCCAAGCTGTTTACAAAAATAGACCTCACTAAAGGTTATTGGCAGCTACCGGTTAAAAAGGAAGACAAGCACAAAACTGCATTTCAAACACCTAAAGGTTTGTTTCAATGGACAAAAATGCCATTTGGTTTAGTGAACGCTCCGGCCACATTCGCAAGAATGATGAGAAAGCTCAAACTGGAAGAGAATTCGGCACTCAATTTCTTTGACGATATTCTGATCAGTTCGGAGGATTGGAAATCTCATGTGCAGTCTATCAGAGACGTGTTGGGAAAACTTCGTTTTCATGGTTTAACAGCGCGGCCGACAAAACTATTCGCAGGATTCAGAGAATTGGAGTTTCTTGGCCACATCATTGGTGCTGGTGCAATGAAACCTGAAGATTCAAAGATCAAAAAGATTTTGTCAGTTGGCATACCTAAAACAAAGAAACAGGTGCGTAGTGTTCTAGGTTTGTTCAGCTATTATCGCAGATATGTACCAAATTTTGCGGCGTTGACAGCTCCTCTTACTGAGCTCACAAAGGGTGATAGACCCAAAAATGTGAAGTGGACCGAGGATTGTGAAAAATCCCTGAAAACAATACAAGAAATGTTGTCATCCAAACCTGTCCTTGTCTTGCCAGATTTGAAAAAAGAATTTGTGGTGAGAACTGATGCCAGTGCCTCTGGTATCGGTGCGGTTCTGTTGCAAGAGAACGATGGTTTGCTGCATCCCATTCTCTATGCAAGTCGGAAACTACTAGAACGCGAAACAAGATACTCAACAGTCGAGCGTGAATGTCTAGCAATCGTTTGGGCTCTGGCAAAATTTTCGCGATACTTGTATGGTCAGGATTTTGTCATTCAAACAGACCACAAACCATTGCAATATTTGAAGCAAAGCATGCACAAGAACGCAAGATTAATGCGTTGGTCATTATCTTTGCAGGAATTCAAATTCCGTATTCAAAGTATTAGTGGTTCAATGAATAATCACGCTGATGTATTGTCACGTTCAAAAGTTGATCAACTGGTGTAATGTTTAGTATAGTGTGCGGATCAGCAAGAACAATGAAGAGTACATATCTACGGCAGGAGTGATGACAGGATGGAACGATGAATTATGAAAGACATTTTGATGACATTTGTGAAAGAGACACTTGTGTTGTTGCCTATTGGAGGAGTCGTCATGATTTTCTGTGACAGAGACAATAGTTTGATGTTATAAATTATTTAGAATAATTCGTTTTCTTTAAGTAAAACATGTTTGCATTATGTGGTTCTGGCATACGCCTGAAAACTGGGAGTTTTCTACTTAGGCGGGGGGTATTGTCACGGAAAGAAGTTCTATATTATTTGAATATGTTGTCTTTGTATTCTGGATGAAAAACACTAACCAATGTTATAAATAAGCGTCATTCATAATTATTATTAAGCTTAGAGTACAAATGGATAATGGGTTTTCGTGTTGCTCGTGCTGTTCTATGTTCTATGTTTGTGTGTCTGTATGTACGTAGTGGGTCTGTGTGGTCGCGTGACGTATGTTGTGCTCACACAGTAGTTCTTGAAAGAAATAATTATAATGAACTGGAGACTGACTATAGCTGTCGAAGGAGGTGGTCGTGCGTCTGCAGTTGTGTGTAGCTGAAAAGGAGCTACGTCTTGATAGTACAGCTGAGGAGAAATGGAGCTGTGAGGTGTTGAGAAGGAATGGAGTTATGAGATATTGAGTAATGTAGAGGAAAAGCAGACGAAGAAAACGACAGTTGAGAAGAGAAATAGATGAAGGTGAAAGAAGAAGATGATACAAGACAGCTAGAGAGTCAGAAGGCGGAGGTGCAGATTGAGAGAAGGAGAGAACAGAGGAGTGGATTTACGATTTGAGAGAGCACAGGAGATCAGAGCTACAAGAACGATAGCTAAGTACTTTGTCACGTGACCCACTTGTCTGTCCTGTTCGTTGTACGTGTATTTGTGTGGATATTTAGTTTGTGAGGGGGATTATTGTTGATTAACTGGGTGAATATTGAACCTGAACTAATATTGAACATGAACGGATTTACGGACTTGTTTATTTCCTAAGTAAAAGTGTATAAATGTTAATTGGACTGGACTCGGGTATGTAAAATGAACGTTGCGCGAGAGTATAAAGGGTGTTGTCTTTCTTGTCTGATAACTTTATAGTGTATTGTTTTGTTTATCTAGTGTTTGTTTATCTCTTTCTATATTTACTTCTTTAATTCTTTACAGTAACGGATGGTTTTTGTGTATTTAATTAAATATCTATTTGAATATACTAAGTTTAATCTAATGAATGAGTGTGTGAGTGTGGCTGTCTGACGCTCAGTGAAAAGGTGTGTGTTCTATCTCTGTTTACTTTAACTTCTCATCCTTCACCACACACATGCTTACAGACAAGGACAAAGTCTACACAATTGTTTCTCTTTGCCCTTCTGTTATGCTATTTCTCATTCAATCACGAACATACACAATAAATCATTCACGTATACAATAAGTTCACAGATACATCAAATCATACAATTACTTCCAGCATATAAATAAATTCACACAGATAATAATTACGTGCACTCAGTTAACTTAATATGTTCACCCAGTCAATTTGATACGTGCACACAGTTTACTCAGTAAGTTCACGCAGTCATTTCTGATAAGTGCACACAGTTGCTTTCAGAGTTCAACACTAGCAGAAGTCGTTGTCCCTTTCTGAGGACGTCACTCGACTCTACTCTTTTGCATTAGCATCGACACAGAATTCATTTCGATGACTTGTAGATTCTAGAATTCACAGTTTCTATTTACTGACCGTATTTCGCGGATCAAGCACTCCAGGCGCGGAATTATTAGCCGACGCTGTGGTCACAGCCACCCACACTGAAGACGCTGCAGATGTCTTCGTGCCGTAGATCCGGAGATTTACTTCGGCACCGTTGTTGCACTTCTGCCCCAGTGATGATGCCCGAAGGAGAGTCACGGCGACGATGGCGTCCACATCCGGTTAAGTAGGTGATGTCATGTGGACCAGATCCACCCGCCGCACATCAGGGGTTCTTTGCTCCGTAACCACCCCGCTGTATTCTTTATACAGCTAAAGTAATTCCTAAAGAATCAGGTCTTTCCCAGAGCACCCACGAATACGTCCTGTCAGTTAGGCTGATGTTTCGTCTCTGAGCTAACACAGCTCATAAACTAATCGGAAATAGCGCAGTGACGTCATAACGTCTTTTTACATAAACGTGTACGAACTGCGTTCGTTACATTGATGTTTGCTGAATAAAGTTGAAAAAAGCTTTATACGACTCCTGCCTTGTTGCTGAGTGAACAGGCTGCGTGAATAAACGAATCTGAATTACACATAGATTCAAGCATCGGGGCTGAATCAACAATTGATATAAATAACAGCCGTGTAACAGAGAGGAAGGTGATGGAAGAATGGTTGGTCAGTGGAGGTGATGGTGATGAATGGATGGATGGTTGAATCATGTAACCCCAGTATTTGCGGGAGTCCCTATAGTTGCGATTTGACCTTTCCCTATGCAGAAGATTACAGGAATCTGCAGGATGTTGAATGTCCAAAAAGCAGTCCGAATCCCAAAGCTTTTCCTAACTAGGTACATTTTGCACCATCAGATAATACAGCGAATCATTTATTATTGATAATAAATTACCCTGCGACCAGCACTGCTGTCTCACCTCGCTCTTTTGTCTGGAATGCAAGGGATAAAAAAAATCACGTTTATTTGCATTAGTAATGGTACAAGACAATACAAAATTCTCACCTAAAAAAATTATATAGTTTAAAAATATCCAAATGAACACATGTGGAACTGTCAATCCAGGACTACTTTATTGTACACTGATACAACTGTCACCTGACACTGACATGGCAATGCTTTTAACGTGCACTGGTTCATAAACAACCATTTGCTTTTGGTGTTAGAAAATGATGGTTTGCTTTTGAGCCCTACAGCATTTCAGTCACAAAAGTATCTCCTTTAACAGCCCTGACACTCAGTTATTTACGCCTAAACAAAAAGAATATCCTACACACAGTTTCTTAGACTCTGTCCTCGACAGAAAAGTTCGTTGTGTGTAACAAAAATTTTAGTAGTTTTTTTTTAAATTTTTATTAATGTGTATGGATTGAAATGATTGTGAGTCATGATTTATAGATGCTACTCCCCACCCCATCTCCACCACAATAAACTACCGCTTTAATGGTTTTTTTTTTTGTATTTTTAATCTAATTCCCCCTCCCATTCTATATACATACTATTTTTTTAAAATTTCTTTTTGCATGCTTATGTATTCCACTTTATCCATGTAACCTACACATTCCCATTTTAAAAAATGTCAAGAACATCAAGCGAAGAAGAATACAATGTGTAGCCACCACTTGTTTCAGTTTGCATTCTTATGATTTCAGTATTTCTTAGTGAGAATCAATAGATGTGAATGAAATGGATTTGTGGTGGCAGTGGCCTTGAACTTCAATCAATGTCACAATTACGTCCTTATAGTGTGTTTCCGAACGTCGAACATTCACTCTTGAGATACAACTACCCATGATACATCTGCTCTGTGTGTGAAGGAATGAAGAGCCACGGGAAGTGACTGATAACCTGTACAACTGCTCTGTACCTAACTACGCCGACTTTGAGCCCGTTTTCCGTTGCAACAAGAGACAGGAATGCTTCGGAGGAGAAGATGAGGAAGGATGTCCGAAAAAACCAGGGCAGTGTGGAAAGGATGCGTTTGAAGAGAACAACAAGTAAGTAGGCCTATTGATTCTCTCTCTCTCTCTCTCTCTCTCTCTCTCTCTCTCTCTCTCTCTCTCTCTCTCTCTCTTTCTCTCTCTCTCTCTCTGACCTTCTATCCTTTCTCTTTCTGTTCCAGATGTCATCAGCCTTACTTCGATAAACTTGGATACATGTATAAAGAAATTTTATATATTTATTTTGATGACTTAAAAAATTAATTTGTAGCACACGTATGAAGGGATGATTAGTGAATAACGACAGCTTTTATAACATGGGAGTACCCTTCTTCCTTATAGACTTCAAGAAAGCGTTTGACCGAGTCTGGCATGCAGCTCTGTGGGCAACCATGAGAGTGTACTACATCTGATTTAAAATTATTGAAGTAATCAAAAGCCTGTATGACAAGGCTACCAATGCAGTCCTCCATAACAGCGCCATCGGAAACTGGTTCCGAACAACACTCGGTGTGCGTCAAGGATGCCTACTCTCACCAACACTCTTCAACATCTTCCTAGAGTGTATCATGTCAGATGCCCTTGCCGATCACGAAGGCACAGTCAGCATAGGGGGTAGAGCAATCTCCAAGCTCCGTTTTGCGGATGACATTGATGGATTGGCTGGTGAGGAACACGAACTTGAACAGCTGGTACAGAAGCTTGACACCACCTATAGAGCCTATGGAATAGAAATAAGTGCAGAGAGGACCAAAATGATGACCAACAACACCAAAGGAGAAAGATGGTTGGTTGCTTTTTTTAACGTCTTCTTCATCGAGATGATAAGACGTATACACGCATTCACACACATTTACACCAGATACATACATACATCCATGCATATAAAATACATCATTAGATAAATTGAGCAACTGGAGCTTATATCAAAGCTAATGTTATGGAGTGAATCGATAATAGAAACATCATGTGGCAAAACTGGACGCATGAGAAAGATGAAAGATGGAGTACGCTGGTTAAACGATCATCTGTGGTGCCCCAACAACCCTTGAGTTACGGAATAGGATAGGATAGGATCACCAACCCGACAGACACTAAAGTCAAGGAATGTTTACTCGGGGTACAGGTCGCTATGGTAACAAGGAAAGACATGGTGCTATGTTTACCGCAGTCAGAGCAGTGAAGTACAACCTATAGTGAGAGTACATGCGGAAGTGGAGCTTTACAAAGTGATGCGGAAACTTTGGAAACCGTGCCATAGAAATAAATATTGGGATTTTAACAGTGATGCGGAAATGTTTGTTCATTGATTGAAGTTGTGTGAATGGTTCTATTCATTATGCAGTTTATCTTGGGCAAGAAAAACCTGGCAGGGCCCAATCCTCTCCAGGCTGTTGGTCACAGCCAATATCCACGATTACAGTGTGGCTCGCCTTGTCCCCGAGCACTTGGTCGTTGAACCTATAGTAACATGAGGTTCCTCCGTCCTGGCCGGTGACTTCAACAGTGGTGAAGAAACGGAAACGCTGATGGTATGGCCACGTCACCAGATCATCAGCCCTTGCAAAGACCATCCTGCAAGGCACATTACAAGGAGGTATAAGAAGAGGGAGACCAAAAAAGAGGTGGGAGGACAACATTCGAGAATGGACTAGTTTGACACTAAGTGAAGCCATGAGGGTTGCTGAAGACAGAGAAAGATGGAGTAAGCTGGTTGAACGCTCATCTGTGGTGCCCCTACGACCTCCTAGTTATGAAATAGGATAGGATAGAATAGGATAGGATAGGATAAGATAGGATAGGAAAGGATAGGATAGAATAAGATAGGATAGGATAGTTGTGTGTACTGCATGCTCCATGACTGTAGTTGTGTGTACTGCTTGTTCAATGATTGTAGTTGTGCGTACTACTTGTTCAATGATTGTAGTTGTGTGTACTGCTTGTTCAATGACTGTAGTTGTGTGTACTGCTTGTTCAATGATTGTAGTTGTGTGAACAGCTTGTTCAATGATTGTAGTTATGTGAACTGCTTGTTCAATGATTGTAGTTGTGTGTACTGCTTGTTACAGGTGCTACCTGCTTCATGAGACCACAGAACAAAATATGACTTGGTACGACTCCCGTTTGATGTGCACGAGGAAGGGGCAGCGGTTGGTTACAATGGGAATGCCGTCAACATTAAGAGATTTCCAACTTTTCGTGGCGTCCTTACCAACGCAGAGTTTCTTCATCTTCATTGGTGCCCAGCTGTTAGAGCGACGGGAGGCAGTACCAGTGGCGGCCTTCTACAAGCATGTAAGCCACCATTAAGATTTTTAGACTTCAAACAAGCTTTCTTCTCTGTGATTTTCTAAAACGTGACCTTGATTGAAGAACAAGGTCAAAGTGAACACAGACCTATTTCATGTTATGGTTAAGTGTTTCTTTCTTTAACTCATAATGTTGGCATGGACGTACAGTTGCCGACAAACCAAACTTGTTCGTAGCTACGATTCCACTCATGATCAGATGATCAAATGTATGTGGGCCTTTCAAAATAAAGTTATTGTAGAGCAGTCTTGGTAAATCGGGCACTGATTAGAATAGACCCAACATTTTCCGACGTGTCGTAAGAGGCGACTAACAGGGGTGATGTCAGCACGGCATCACTGGGCGAAATTCTTCTACACAGAAGGCATCGGCCAGGACGGAGAAACCTCATGTTACTACAGGTTCAACGACCACGTGCTCGGGGTCAAGGGGAGCCACACTGTATTCGTGGATATCGGCTGTGGCCAACAGCCTGAAGAAGATTGGTCCCTGCCAAGTCTTTCTTGCCCAAGACACACACTGCATGATGAATAAAACCATTTACTCCATACCGCTTTGGTCGTCGCCCGGTTGAGCAAGGACCGCGCCTTTCGTTGGCCACCAGGACCGAGGCGATAAGTATGCTACTGATGGACAACTTAGCATGATCTGCACCAAAAATAACATCGTCAAAGAAACCTGGAATGTCAGAACTCTAAATGCGGAGGGAAAATTAGAAGAACTGGCCAACGAGATGGGACACTATCGATGGAACGTTATAGGGATCAGCAAACTGCGCTTGAAAGGCATAGGTGAAACAACGACCAACAAAGGCCACACGCTTTATTTTAGCGGTAGAGATGACAGGCACGAACACGGAGTTGGATCCTTGGTCCACAAGAACAATCTAGCCACTGTCATGGGTTGCCAGCGAGTCTCCAGAAGACTTATTACCATCCGTCTGAGAGCAGTCCCTTTGGACATCACCCTTATCCTGGCCTATGCCCCAACATCAGAATATGATGACAGCGACGTGGAGGATTTCTATGAAAATCTACAGGCTGTCCTTGACCAAGTGCCGCAGAAGGACATACTCATAGTGGAAGGCGACTGGAATGCCAACGTTGGCCAAGATGCGCACCACAACTGGGGAGACACATGTGGACTTCACTGCAACAACGAGACAAATGACAAGGGTCTGAGACTGATGGAATGATACTTGCAAACATGCTTGGTCTCCACAAAAAATCCAGACGATGGACATGGCACAGTCCCGGTGGGTAGCATCACAACCAGATAGACAAGATCATGGTGAAGAAATGCTTCAGATCAAGCATCAACATTGGCAGGACACGCACTTTTCCAGGGGCAGACATCGGAAGTTACCACGATCTTGTGATGATGTCTTTCACTTGAAGAAAGTTAACACAGCAAAGTGCACTAGACTGAAGTTCGACCTAGACAAACTGCAAGACCCGGAGGTGGCAGAAATATTTCAGGCCACAATTGGAGGGAACTTTGCACCACTTCTCATTTTGGGAGCTGGTGATTTAGATGTGAACACCATAACCACCACTTTCAACTTAGCAGCTACAGATGCCGCCACGGAGATCCCTAAAAAGCACCGACCAAAGAAGAAGCTGTGGATAACACCTGGACTTTTGGACCTGTGTGATAAACGAAGAAAGATAAAACAGAAAAAGAACAACTCACAGGGAGCTGATGTCTACCAAAAAATCAACAATGACATCCGAAAAGGCATGCGCACAGCAAAGGAGAACTGGCTAAAAGATCAATGCCAGGAAATAGAGAACAGTCTGAACAAGAACAACAGCACGAAGGCCTACCAGACTGTAAAGCAACTGACAAGTGTTAAACAGCCCAAGGTCTCCACCATCCAAAGCAAGAAACAAGAAATCTTGGACAGATGGATAGAGTACTGCTCTGACGTTTACAACCACACACCAAACGATTCTAGCATGTCCAGAGAACTGAGACGAACAATAAATCATCCCAATTCTCCGAGAAGAAGACGAGGCAGCAGTGCAATCGCTGAAGAAAGGGAAGTCAGCGGGAGTGGACAATATACCCGCGGAACAGCTTCAAGCAGGAGGAGAAGCGATGATTGGCGCACTCACCATTATCTGTAACAAGATCTGGCAGAGTGGGTAGTGGCCTACACCATGGATCCAGTCGCTTGTCATCACTCTTCCCAAAAAAGGTAACCTTCAGGAATGTGAAAATTACCGCACCATCAGCCTCATCAGCCATCCCAGCAAGGTCATCCTGAAAATAATACTCAACAGGTTGAAACCCCAAGCTGAACAAATCATAGCTGAAGAGCAAAGCAGAATTCATGGCTGGGAGAAATACCACTGAACAGATTTTCAATCTCCGAATAATTTGCGAGAAATACCTACAGCACCAAAACCATCTATATCATGTGTTAGTAGACTTCAAAAAAGACGTTTGACGGAGTCTGGCATGCAGCTCTGTGGGCAATCATGAGAGTGTACAACATCAGCCCTAAAATTATTGAAGTCGTCAAAAGCCTGTGTGATATGACTACCAGTGCAGTCCTCCAAAACAGCGCCATCGCAAACTGGTTCAGAAGAACAATCGGTGTGCGTCAGAGATGCCTACTCTCTCCAACACTCTTCAACATCTTACTAGAGCGCATCATGCCAGATGCCCTTGCAGATCACTAAGGCACAGTCACCTATCCCCGTTGGAGTGCCGGGGGTTTCAGTATAAATAGTATCCCCACTTTCTGGAAATTTAGTGCTTTAAATTCCCACTGTCGCTGTCTTCATTTGCTCTTTCCCATTCCTGATCTGTCCTATCACTCTGCTATACTATCTTCTTCTTCGCTAGATCAGTGACCTACCTTTTTTCTTGAAAACTCTTCCTGGACAAGACTCCTTGTTTGTGTATGAGGTCTGTTGGATCAGCTTGGGAGTGTTGGACGCTTTCTGCCGGGTGGTCACTAGGGCTTCCTATGATGTTATTATTTAACACTATAGGCATTTTATATGTATGTGTTTTGTTGATGATTTATAATGATGTTTGTATTCTATTTTGTTTTTGTAAACGGGGATTCGATAAGTTGGGGTGAAGCCTCAGCCGTCTCCTGCGTGGGATGTCTTTATTGTAAAGTGACTGGCTGGTGGAGGGCATTCAGTTTTCCCACTAGGGTTGTTTCAGCAGATCTTTTATGCGGATTGGGTGTTTTCCGGACCTGATTTGGCTCGGAAGAGTCCGCTGGACCTAAAGCAACAATTATGTAATGTAATGTATTTATTTGATCGTTCTTGTATAGCCCATTTTCCAGCTCACTAGATGCTCAAGGCGCTGGCCAACAGAGGATCTAACTCAAGCCGATTTGAGGCGCCCACTTGCTGCCTTGGGGCGCATCGTCTGACGCCCAGACAACTGAGCACAACCCTTGGCGACCGGGAATTGGGAAGAAAGACATAGTGCTTGCTGGGTGTATTTGTGTGGCTGCGCTCATCGGATTTTGACTGACTTTTGATTGTTAATGTTGTAAAAGCAGCTTTTACATAGCTATACTGACTGGTCCCTGCTTGCATTAAAAAAAATTATGTTATTACCATTCCAATTTTTCGATGTAAACATGCGACCAGACAACATAAAAACCATTGCATGCGCTGCTACTGTTTTTTTTTAAATTTAATTTCCCATACCTTGTTGACATGAAAGCCAAATAAATGAAATGTGAACATTAAAAAAAAAAAAAAAAAAAAAAAAAAAAAAAAAAAAAGGCACAGTCACCATAGTGGGAAGAGCTATCTCTGACCTTCGTTTTGCGAATGGCATTGATGGATTGGTTGGAAAGAAACAAGAACTTGAACAGCTGGTACAGAGGCTTGACACCTCCTCCACAGCCTATGAAATGGAAATAAGTGCAGAGAAGACCAAAATAATGACCAACAACACCAAATGGCATCGACACGGACATCAAAGTCCAAGGCCAATCCCTCAATACAGTGCATAGCTTGAAGTATTTAGGAGCCATTATATCAGACAATGGGTCCCGACAGGAAGTCCTCTCCAGGATCGCACAAACAACTGCTGCTCTGGCGAGGTTGAAGCCAAGTTGGAAAGACAGGACTATCAGTCTACATTCCAAGGTAAGACTGCTGCGCTCCCTTGTCATCTCCATCTTCCTATATGTTTGCGAAACATGGACCCTCGCAGCAGATCTCCAACGAAGAATGCAAAGCCCCTTCTGGGCTGTCTGGTACCCAAACCCACCCGTTTATCAAAACCAAACAACCGGCAATCAGTAACTTGATGACCAGGGTACCTGCGGATATATGTCTAGTACTGCTCTGACGTTTACAACCACACACCAAACGATTCTAGCATGTCCAGAGAACTGAGACGAACAATAAATCATCCCAATTCTCCGAGAAGAAGACGAGGCAGCAGTGCAATCGCTGAAGAAAGGGAAGTCAGCGGGAGTGGACAATATACCCGCGGAACAGCTTCAAGCAGGAGGAGAAGCGATGATTGGCGCACTCACCATTATCTGTAACAAGATCTGGCAGAGTGGGTAGTGGCCTACACCATGGATCCAGTCGCTTGTCATCACTCTTCCCAAAAAAGGTAACCTTCAGGAATGTGAAAATTAACCGCACCATCAGCCTCATCAGCCATCCCAGCAAGGTCATCCTGAAAATAATACTCAACAGGTTGAAACCCCAAGCTGAACAAATCATAGCTGAAGAGCAAAGCAGAATTCATGGCTGGGAGAAATACCACTGAACAGATTTTCAATCTCCGAATAATTTGCGAGAAATACCTACAGCACCAAAACCATCTATATCATGTGTTAGTAGACTTCAAAAAAGACGTTTGACGGAGTCTGGCATGCAGCTCTGTGGGCAATCATGAGAGTGTACAACATCAGCCCTAAAATTATTGAAGTCGTCAAAAGCCTGTGTGATATGACTACCAGTGCAGTCCTCCAAAACAGCGCCATCGCAAACTGGTTCAGAAAAACAATCGGTGTGCGTCAGAGATGCCTACTCTCTCCAACACTCTTCAACATCTTACTAGAGCGCATCATGCCAGATGCCCTTGCAGATCACTAAGGCACAGTCACCATAGTGGGAAGAGCTATCTCTGACCTTCGGTTTGCGAATGGCATTGATGGATTGGTTGGAAAGAAACAAGAACTTGAACAGCTGGTACAGAGGCTTGACACCTCCTCCACAGCCTATGAAATGGAAATAAGTGCAGAGAAGACCAAAATAATGACCAACAACACCAAATGGCATCGACACGGACATCAAAGTCCAAGGCCAATCCCTCAATACAGTGCATAGCTTGAAGTATTTAGGAGCCATTATATCAGACAATGGGTCCCGACAGGAAGTCCTCTCCAGGATCGCACAAACAACTGCTGCTCTGGCGAGGTTGAAGCCAAGTTGGAAAGACAGGACTATCAGTCTACATTCCAAGGTAAGACTGCTGCGCTCCCTTGTCATCTCCATCTTCCTATATGTTTGCGAAACATGGACCCTCGCAGCAGATCTCCAACGAAGAATGCAAAGCATGGAGATGAGGTGCTACAGAAGACTTCTGGCATTTCCTATATCCAGCACATCACCAACGACGACGTCCGAGAGATTCATCACACAAGCCATTGGACAACACGATGACCTGCTCACAGTGGTGAAAACACGGAAACTCCGATGGTATGGCTACGTCACCAGATCATCAGGCCTTGCAAAGACCATTCTGCAAGGCACAGTGCAAGGAGGTAGAAGCAGAGGTAGACCGGAAAAGGGGTAGGAGGACAACATTCAAAAATGGACTGGTTTGACACTGAGCGAAACAATCAGGGTTGCTGAGGACAGGAAAAGATGGAGTACGCTGGTTAAACGATCATCTGTGGTGCCCCTACGACTCCAAGTTACGGGATTGGATAGGATAGGATAGGATAGTCTTGGTAAAGAAAAACGTTTATGTTGTTTGCATATTCTATTCATATTTAAATTTATTTTCATCATGTATGACATTGTCCAACAGCTGTGATAGAGCAAGTTATCACCTGTGTCGTGACGACTGGAACCTGCCTGGCTTACACCACATTGTTTTATCTGTAATCCACCAGATCTGGCAGTGGGAGGACGGGAGGTCGGCATTCTTGCTCAATATCACTTCTACCGCCACAGCCCCGCGATGTGCCTACTTCGACCTTGAGACTTATGCAGTGAAAGAACAAGCCTGCCATGCGGAATTTTCGTTTACTCATCTTTTGTGCGAATTCGACAAAAACACAACCCTCGATGAACTTTCCCCAGGAAAAGGGAGTAACGCTACAGACTCTGCAAGTATCATCACGTTCTCAAAACTCAATTCTACATTGGATTCCAGAAATCACTCTATGGTACCATGTCCCCAAGGTCACCTGACGAAAGATTTCCTGTCATGTGATGCGCGGAGTGGATGCGTGAAGGAAGAAAGCGAGAATTGGTGCGAGACTGGCGGCGTGACGGTGCCCATGTTCCACTGCGGCATTGGTCACGTGGCATTGCACTACAGCCTGGTGTGTGACCACATCGTGCATTGCCTGGACAGAACGGATGAAGATTTTTGTCACTTTGAAGCCTGTCCTATGAAGGATTACCAGTGCCATAGCGGACAATGTGTCAGTACATACCGCGACTGTGACCAGAACATGGACTGTTATGACGGATCTGATGAAACGTGCAAAGAGCCGTTTCATCGGCAGTTACTACCAGAGGTGCGTTTGCCAGTGGTGCTAAAGATGGACGGCAAGGGCAGTTACTCGTTTGTTTCATCAACCAGTTGTCCTGAAACGCACTTCTTGTGCCCTGAAGGCGTTTGTCTCCCTGTCTACCTTCGCTGTAACAACGTTCCTGACTGCCTGGAGAAGGAGGATGAGAAAGACTGTGAACATTTCGTATGTCCGGGGTTTTACCGTTGTTGGGGGTCCAACGTGTGCTTACATCCTGGCAACGTGTGTGACGGTGTGCCGCACTGTCCTCAGTGGGACGATGAACTGCTATGTGAGATGGATTGTCCCACTGCCTGCCACTGTCAGGGTCTGGCCTTTGTCTGCAATATAAACTTCAATGCCAGTGCATTCCCACACATTCGGTATCTTGACGCCAGTGGCTCTAACTTGGAATTAAAAGACTTCTTCGGCAACCGCCTGCTCGTTCGTCTTCACCTGCCTAGGTCCAACATCAGCACAGTGACCATCATGAACTTACCCAATCTTCAGTACCTGAACCTGACTCACAACCAGATAGCCAGCATTACCATAGGCGTCATGAACTTACCCAATCTCCAGTACCTGGACCTGAGTCACAACCAGATAGCCAGCATTGATATGGCCATCTTCAGCTCCCTCCACAAACTTCGCATTCTCGATCTTTCCAACAACCCACTGTCAGTTATCACCAACACTGAAGCGTCAACGTCTCGCCCTATGATATTACGAAGCATCGATCTCTCATTCACTGAGCTCACAGTCTATAACGGCAGCACCTTTTCCAAATATACGCAAATGCAAATGATTAATGTTTCCAGGAGCAAGTTGACAACAATCTCAGACGAAGGGTTCAAATCCACGCAGTGGCTGCAGATTGTTGACGCCAGAGGATGTCCTCTGACCGCTTTCCCCAAAGACGTTTTTACCAACTTGACATCTTTGAAGACTGTGCACGTGGACAACTACAAGCTATGCTGTCCTGTCATGCTGCCTCCTGACTTTAGCTTGAATAACTGTCATTCCAAACAAGACTTGCTGGCCTCGTGCGACGATCTGCTGAAATCCAACACCTACCGCATCTTTCTCTGGGTCTTTGCAGCCATGGCCATCGTAGGTAACATGGGCAGCTTTGTGGCCAGGATCTACTTGGACGGATCAACACTCGGCAGTTTTGGTGTCTTTGTCACCAACTTGTCTTTGGCTGATTTTCTTATGGGTATCTACCTGGCCGTGATCGGGTCTGCAGACATTGTTTATCAGGGTCGGTATTTGTTCCACGATAAAGAATGGAAGCAGAGCTTCGCTTGCACTATTGCAGGATGCCTGTCATTCCTGTCCAGTGAGGTCAGCGCCTTCATCATTTGTTTCATCACGCTGGACCGCTTCCTGGTGCTACGCTTCCCATTCAGACAGGCCCCCTTCAGCCGTAGATCTGCTCTTGTCACTTGTGGCATCATCTGGGCTGTGGGGTTTGTGCTGATTATCGTTCCCTTGCTGCCTGCCACGTCCCACTGGCAGTTCTTCAGTCAGAATGGCATCTGCATCCCGCTCCCTTTCAGCAGCAGCGACGGCTTTCCTGGTTACACGTATTCTTTCACCGTGATGATCGTGCTCAACTTCACTCTCTTTATGCTTATCGCCGTCGGCCAGGTAGTCATCTACTGGTCGGTCAGGCTTAATTCAGTGGCCAGCAAGGACAGGGCATCCCGGGACGCAACCATCGCTCGTTGCTTGACCTTGATCGTGCTGTCGGACTTTGCTTGCTGGTTCCCCATCGGCCTGCTGGGCGTCATGGCGTCAACCGGCACTCCCATTCCCGATGAAATCAACGTGGCCATGGCCATCATCGTCATGCCCATCAACTCTGCTCTCAACCCTTTCCTCTACACCTTGAACGTGCTGATGGAAAAGCGACACAAAGCGAGGGAGGACTACCTGTTGCAGAAGTTGGAGGCACGTCTGATGACAAGATCAGGATCCACTATGGGAAAAACGAGGATGCACGACAAAGGAGAAAAAAGTGGGGAAGGACAGAGGACAACACAACAGGAAAGCAAGAGCGTGAGCACAGCACTTGTGACCAAAGACGCACAAACTCAAACCGAAGGATTGATATACCAGCGTCTATCAATGATCTAAAATCGATGATCGTCTCACTGTCCGAACGATTACGTGCACTGGAAACATCTATAAAAGAGCAGTCAAGCGTTACCATGAAGGAAACCCAGCTACAGCGAGCTCGGGAAACGAAAGGCCTACCGCTTCTCTCATACGCGGGCGCGGTGAAACAAACCGATACTCGTTCTCGGCGACCTAGTATTTCTGGCGTATCCAAAGCTCCTGAAAAAGACACCGAGCTTCGGATTAATGTTTCCAGGCGAGACAAACAGGACAAGACGCAGAAACAGGACCAAAAACATGAAAAGAACAGCGTGACGTAGACATACAAAGAAGATGACATCACGGAACAACAATGATTCTGTCCTTAGCGGAGTCATTCCACGTAAACTCGGCCACACCACTGTATCACAGATAAAGAAAATCAAAACGCCTTCTGGGAAACATCTGCTCCGGACAGTTGTATCAGAAACTGACAATGATTCGGTCGCGGACGTCGTGATTCTTCACTGCGGAATGAATGATATTCGCAACACAACAAAATCAATGTCAGCAATAACTGCTCCTTTGATCCAAGCTGTAAAACACATTCGCAATCACCATCCTAAAACCCATGTTGTGATTAGCAGAATTGCACCTGTCAGTGATCCTGAACTACTAGCAAAACGAGATCTTTTTAACGCACACATCTTTTCAGAAATCTTGTCATTAAAAGATCACAGAATTACGATTGTAGCTCATGAGAATATGTTTAACAGTTCTATGAGACAAATAGATGGATTACACCCGAACAGAAAGGGATCAGCTGTCCTTGCCAGGAACCTAGGACAGCATGTCAGTTCGGTTCTCTGGCAACAGCCAAGGCACCCTGGTCGCCTTCGTACCTTTCAGTCATATAAATGGGTAGACTGGCAAGGGCAGGAGATCTCTTCCCAAGCAAACAATCGCTGGTATTAACAATTTCTACCCATAGATGAATCACATGTACAAAACTAACTTGGCGAACTAACACATGAGGATGATTTATAAAATCATGCTGTAAGAGTGGATGCTCAATAATGGTTGGATGTGGGAGAGGGTGTACATTGTATACTAGTGACTTGGCTGTGCTATGGATAAGGGAGCTCTAGATCGTGTATTCGTCTCTTGCTGTGTACCTAGGTCGGGTCTTTTGGGCATACACTGATCGCACTGTATACTTGTAGATGTCAATAAGGGTGGGTTGCGTGACTCGGGTGCTCCGGTTTGGGATGCGGTAGTTGGTTTTGTGCGGTGGGTGTCTACGCGCGGAATCGCCTTTAGTGTCTCTCGGTGAGCTGGTCTTGAACTTGACGCTTTGGCATGAGCTCGCCCCTATCTTATTTCACTTGCTTACCTTCTAAACTATACAAGTGCCTTGTCATTGGGTACGGTTGGACTTTGTTTTTCAGGAGGCGCTGGGGGCGATTTCGTTGGGACACTCGCTATACGAGGCTAGCTCCTGTAATCCTGGATTGGGGTGTCCGATTCATGTGAATGTTCATAATCATCGCATGCAAGCCATTTTTGGATTCAACATGGTTCTATGTGTACTAGGCGTGATGGTCTAGGCTTTCCTCTGCATTCCATAACAATACAATATGGAAAATAATGTTTATTATGTGCGAGTTCGCTTTATGCAGCCTAAAATGTGCTGATCTTCAAATAAGACAATATAATTTTAATCTGTAAAGCGGCACAATTTTTCCTCTTAGCATTACATTAATTTATATAACTGAAATTTCACTTAGGTGATTTTGATTGAGTTCAAGTGAGGTTTATAGTTATAGTTCACCTGTTAATTTCACATAACAAATAAATTGCTACATTTTAAATTACAAGGAAGTATGAAAGATAATGTAAGAATATTACAGTGGAACTACAGGTCAATTTGTGCAAATTTCTTACAACTTGAACATTATATATCCAAATATACTTACAGTATATTAGCATTGCAATGAATCATTGAATGTTGATGCATACAAGTTACCTATTCTAACATCTTACTACTACCCACCACTTTATACTTGTGGAAAAATAAACAAGAAAGTACAGACGGCCCTCTACATCAGATCTGACTTACAATATAATCTTATATATCCTTCGCCAATTTCATCTGATGCTGAAGATGTTTATTCCACAAGTGCAACAGTTAAAATTAATAATCAGGTAACTCTTACTGTAATGTCTGTTTATTTTCCAAATGGACCTAAGGAAGATAATTCTGACTGGATAAAAAAAGTAGATTGGACAAGAAATAAATGGGTAATTCTTGGAGATTTTAATTCTCAATCTCCACTTTGGAATAATGAATCTGATACTGTAAGTAATAACCGAATAGTTGATAATATACTAAATTCTTCTTTAGTATTATTAAATAATGGAAGTATAACCAGAATTCCAGATTTTATTATGCATAAACCTTCAGCAATTGATCTTTCATTAGCCAGTCCTGAGTTAGCTATAAACAGCACGTGGTTTACAGAGGAAGATTCATTAGGCAGTGACCATTTACCTATAGTAATAGCTTTAAATTACACAGCTATTGTTAATGAGTCTAATAATAATTCTGAAGATATAATCTCAAAATTCCAATATACACGTGCTAATTGGGAAACTTTTCAAAATGGTCTGAATGCGTGTGACACCACTAACATAGAGAATGACGATATAGATATAATTTATGCCAACTTTTCTACAGCACTTTTAACAGCAGCTGAAGCAGCAATTCCCAAATGCAAGTCACATAAAATCGGAACTCATAAAGGAAATAGCTGGTGGACTAATGAATGTGCTGAAGCAGTTGCACAAAAAAGAGCATTTTAAAACATGGTTAAGAAATACAAATGATGATAATTTTATTGCTATGAAAAAAGCCAAATTAAAGTGTAATAAAGTAATAGCTCAGGCAAAAAGAACTTATTGGAATTTATTCTGCGAAAAAGAAGTAACAGAATCAAAAGACTTATATAAGGTGTGGAAAAAGATAAAACAAATGAAAATCGGGTATACTTTACCTCAGATCCGATTAAATTAAACAATAACAATTAACATATTCCCAAATGAACAAGAAAAGGCAGAGGCATTTCTTGATATTTTTGCCAAGAATAGTTTAACTTCCTCTTTGGACACAACACTTACTAATTATAGAAAATTGGAAGAACTCAAAGAAGAATATAAAGACCCTTTACCTAACAATAGTCTCTTTGTCAATGCTGATATAACACTAAATGAATTATTACATACATTGCAATCTTTTGCTAACAATAAAACTGCAGTTGGCGCTGACGGTATATCCTATCAAATGCTGGTCCATTTTCCTTTAATGTGGAACATGATATTACTTTCATTTTACCAAAAAGATTGGCGAAATGAAACTTTTCCTTCTCTCTGGACAAAGTCAGTAGTAGTACCTATTTTAAAAGAAGGCAAACCGAGATCCTGTGTAAATAGTTATAGACCGATTTCGCTGACAACTCATGTTGGTAAAGTAATGGAAAACATAGTAAATAAACGTCTGTTTCATTATTGTGAAAAGAATGACATCATTCCCGTAAATCAAGCCGGGTTTAGAAAGGGTAGAAATACAAGTGACCATCTTGTTAAATTAACAAATCAAATTAAAAAACAATTTGCGAAAAGAAAGAGTATTTTAGCAACTTTTTTGGATGTTAAAAAGGCTTACGATACAGTATGGACCTCTCGCTTATTACTAAAATTAAAACAAATTGGCATCTCTGGATATATATATATAAACAACTTTTTGTCCGAAAGATTTATATGCACCAGAATAGGTAAAACATACTTAGAATTTAAGAAAGTCGAAATAGGGATTCCGCAAGGCTCAATTATAGCTCCTATATTATTCAATATTTTAATATTTGATCTTCCAAAAGCTTTAACAAAACAAACTAATATTGTACAATATGCATATGACATTGCAATATGGGTTAATACATCACTGAGGAAACATACAAACAAAAGAAATATATTCAAAAGTTATATCAAAATGACTTAAATTTACTTTGTAAGTACATGAAAGAAAATGGATTGGAATTATCAAAGAAAAAAAAACTTACTTGATGTTGTTTAACAATGTTCAGAATCCTACGTATTTACCAAACTTAGAATTGGAAGGAACTGCATTGAAATATACACAACATATTAAATTCTTAGGAGTATATCTGACTTCAAAACTAAACTGGAGAAGTCATATAGAATACCTAATTACAAAAGCAAGAAAACGAATAAATTTGTTAAAAATAATAAGTTCTCAACCTTGGGGAAATAATTCGAAAACTTTACTTCATTTAGCTATTTCACTGGTAAAATCGATATTGACATATGGACAAGAAGTTTACTTTGCTGCTTCCACAACATACATTAAAAAACTTCAAAGTTTAGATTGTAGAGCAATAAAATTGGCACTTGTAGTTCCAGTTAAAACAAATACAATTAAAAGCTATAAAGAACCAGGAATCTTATCATTAAATGAACAGAGACAATTATCAGTCTCCAAATGTGTAATTCGAAGTTTATCAGTAAACAATTCAGTATCAGATGATATCTGCTTTGACTCTAAAGAATATCCTAAACGCGCTGAACAAATTCCTTATCTCCAGCCAATTAAGAATTTTGTAAACACAACAATGACTGCATGTAACATTGATATTTCGAATACTCCGATTCAGCCTTTAATACCTCAAATACCATATTGGGAACATTTATCTGCTAACTTTGATATAGAGTATTCTAATATTACTAAAGGGGAAAACAATAATGTTCTTATAAGTGAAGTGAAAGAACACTTAGAACAATATTATCCAAATCACCTAAAAATATTTACAGATGGATCTGTACTGGAATCATCTAATAGTGGTGCAGGGTTTGTTATACCAGCCTTGAAAGTAGAAAATTTGTACTACATTGGAAAAGGATTTTCTATATTTTCCTGTGAATTATATGCCATATTAAGAGCATTGGGATTCCTACGCCAACATGGAGGCTGAAAGCTTCATCCAACTCTAACCAGAGAATTGCTTCCGGTGAGGCTTTTTTCAATAACAAAAGAAGATGGCGAAGACTAGATTTCAAAGATAGAAGAAGACAGCAAACATGAAAAAAGACGAAACTAGTGCAGCGAGCTCTTCTTTGCTATCAGCTGAGGCGATGCAGGGGACTACGGACGTTGACACCAGCACGGAGTCGAGAACAAGGGATGCGACCACCATCACCACTAACAACAATAGCGAGCTTTAGATTGACCAACGAAACTTGGTTCGTAGCGATCACTTTCGTTTCCGATGATGCTGTCGGGAAACCCTTGCGAACTTTTCTTCGTGCCGAGGCGGTAGCGCCTTTAGCAGCAGACGAAATTCAGCTAAAGTTTAGGATCAAGGGCACTGGGATTTTTTTTTTACACAAATTCTATGGCCTCAACTTCTGTTTGCTACGCTAGCCTAGTAACTTGTCCGTTTAGATCTACAAACCTAGAACTGGTGCTCATCCAAGGGCTAAAACATTAAAACATGGACAGTGTTCGTGCACATCCATACGAATACACCAGTAAAGTGATTTTACATCTTTACCATGCTCGTAAGAGTCACTTGAAACCTAGAAATATTGCAAAACTTATGTTGAAAATATTTATCGGAACCACAACTCTTCCGCCATTTTCTAGATGAGAGCAAAAGCAGGCGAAGCAGCACCCTTTTTGAAGAGCAAACTACACCAATGTTAGTGCATCAAATCATCAACAAAGGGTGTGAGAATACAGTTATAACATTTGTTCAAGCTTACGTTTACAGCAATTGACCCGATCTATGTACAAAATACCAGAAACATACCTACGAATCACGATTCGTCAAAATGATGAAAATTCCGCTTTTTCGCGATACGAAGTTTGTAGCGTAGGCAAATGAGGAGGTCGTGACCTTCGTAAAGCGCAAAAGTGATGACGTAGAAAGGGAGTTTCCCTAAGAAAAAGTATTACGAACTAAGTTTCGTTGCTTTCTAAAGTTCACTAGTACCAACCCTTCTGTTACTGCGGTGAGTGAAATTTCTGAGCTGAAAGAACTCGTGACATCCCTTTGTTCTCGAATCTCCGTGCTGGAAAATATCATTCGAAATCAAGATGAAAAAATGAATTATCTTATCGTTGTTTCGAAGCAGACGACGCGAGCGGTACCTGGCAACGATAACTGCCAGTCATATGCTCAGGCGCTGAAGTCGCCGGCAGCTGTTTTCAGTTCACCACCTGAAACAGCGATTCGTCGGAATGCGACACCGATGCCGAAAGCAAGGCCTGTAGCTTCTGGCGACAAGAAAAGCGGAAATCTGCTTGGCCTGTCTAAAAAACATGACGTCAAAACATCGGCGAAACCATCCCGTGACGATATTTCCGCTGACGTTGAAAAAATGGAAAGCGGAAGTGATAGGCCTATTGTCATTCTTCACGATTCCGTGCTGAATGGTGTGCAAGAGAAAAGGCTGGGGAAATCATATGGTTTTGAAGCAGTGAAGTGTAAAGCTTACACTATCACCGATTTAAAACCAGCCCTCAATGCAGCTAACAATAAAGTCCCTCCCAAAGCTGTCGTGGTCCATTGTGGCATCAATAACTTAAAGAATCAGGACCCAAGATCTGCCAGTAAACAATTTGTTCAATCAATCAAGAACATTTCGTCTAACTATCCAACATCTAAGATTGTCATCAGCAAGCTACCTGCTGTGTCCGATCCAAAGCTACAACAGAAGAAAGATCTTTTTAATGCTGTGATATTTGCGGAGTTGGTGGAAGAACAGCAAGTCACCTTTGTCAACAACTACAACCTACCTCTTCATGCCCTGAGAGACACTGTCCACCCAACCAAGCGGGGCTCCAGTATCCTAGCGGGTAACATCGGCCGTCACGTACACAGGATCGTGTGTGAGAAGCCACGAAGACCTGCACGGCGATTAAACCGTGCAAACCACTTTCCTGGATATTATGACTAGAAAGGCAACTTCTACCCACACTCCCCTATCCACTTTCCTACTCAATGGTATTGACTAAGCAACACCGGAACGTATTCTTTCTGTTTTCATCAAGCGTACGGGATTATTTATAACCTCCTTGGCTTCGTTATAAACTGTTAATTTTCACTGTCTTTTTATTGTTAAATGAAAAAATAAAAATTATCTGTTTTCCAATGGAACTGCAGATCTGTTTCTTCCAATTTACAATATTTACAACAGTACTTAACTGATAATGAACATCATATATTGTGTTTGCAATCACTACGTGTTAACAAATATAAATTACCTAAACTGAAAGGTTTCTATTATCCACCTGTGACTAATTTTAATAGTAACAAGGTGCAAGCGGCTATTTACATCAGAAATGATTTGGACTATGACAGTATATCATTGCCAGTTCCCAAGAATATAGCATACGTATACTCATCTGCATTGAAATTAAAGGTAAATGAGGATCTGTATATTAACTTCTTATCCATATATTATCCCAGAGGTACTGATAATATCGACAGTGACTGGATACGGTCCTTTGACGTCACAGAACATTGGATTATATGTGGCGATTTTAATATACATTCATCTTTGTGGGATACTAGTTGTCATAATGTAGCTAATAACAGTGTAGAGAACGGGATTTTTCCGTTTTTTTAATATTCGACGATTGTACGGTGTTTTTGATTGGCTAGGATTCGGGAGCCAATGACGGAGGACATAATTTGAATTAGAGGCGAAAATTACTGAGTCGAATTGTGGGTGTCAGACGGTGTGGACGTGTGTATAGTAGGCCCGGAAAAGAAGTTGAAAAAAAAAGTAAAGAAACGAAAAGAAAGTTACAGAGGAAGACAATACAATACAATACAAGGTTATTGCTTTAGGTCCAGCGGACTCTTCCGAGCCAAATCAGGACCAGAGAGACGTTATCTTAAAATATTATCAAATGATTCAAGTCTTAAAAAACAAGCCTGTTACTCTTAAATACACAAACAAACTTTCACATGACACCTCTTTAAGAGACTTCTTTAAAACTGATGTATTAAAAATATATTCTCTTTCTTCAATCAAATCACTAAATTCAGTCCTAATAAAATCCAAACTAAACAAAACATGTCGATACAATTTATATGCGATAGAACAAACCAACATCATGTAAAAATTGAAACAGATGTTGACCATTACATACTTTAAAAATCTCTTTGAAAGGTATGGAACCAAAATATGTTTCTCTTTCCTCAATCAAATCAGCACATTCAGACATAAAATGGCGAACAGAAAAAGATTGATCACATGCAAAGCACCATGGTGGTTCTTCTCCTTTTAAAAGGAAACTGTGGGTGACATAAGTATGCCCAATATGAAGGCGAGATAACACTGTTTCCTCTCTGCGAGTGGACGCAAAGTTAGGCAAAGAAGTGGACAAATCGGGAAGAATTTGAAATAATTTGTTGTTGACATGGTTAGACCAGTCAGTCTGCCACAGTCGTTTACAGTAAGATCCAGTCATACAACGTAGGTCAGAGTAGGGCACAAACTGGAAAATCTCTGGAGGGAAATCGAGATGTAGAGCATCTTTAGCCGCTCTGTCTACTGCAATATTGCCGCGGATGCCCATGTGACCAGGGACCCACATAAAAACTATCTTTTTACCCTCAGAAGCAAGTTGTGTATGGAGGTCATGGATCTCTGCCAGAAAAGGGTGTGATATCTTTCTCGTGGAAAGAGCCTGAAGTGCTGACAATGAATCGGACATGATTAAAAATGAGGTTCTTTTGGATTGATAAACTTGTTTCAGGGCTAAATGAATTGCCTTGAGCTCAGCTGTATAAACAGAACAAAAATCAGGTAAACGCTGTTGCAAAGGCTGGTCTAAGCGTCTCTCGGAGACAGACGCAGCAGCAACTGAATCTCCTTTCTTCGACCCGTCTGTAAAAAGTTGTTCATATCCTGGGTATAATGCACACTGTTCTAAATAAAGTTGGTTATATACGGTTTCAGAGGTATTGTTTTTAAGGAAAGCGGACAACTGCCAATTAATGTTTGGGGTACATAATTTCCATGGGGGAGCTTCAGTCCGAAGTTCATCGTCGTTGATGGAAGCAACATCAATGCCTGCTTTTTCCAGATGAACTTGCATTCTGATGCCAAACGGAGGGATTGTGTTAGGTTTGGCTTCAAATTTCTGAACAAAATCTGGGTTGAAAACACAGTCATAAGCAGGGTTCATAGGATCAGTTTTTAATTTTAAATAGTAATTCAGTGACAATTTTGTACGTCTCAGCTCCAGCGGGGGTTCGTTAGCTTCCACATAAAGGCTTTCACAAGGGGAAGTGCGAAACGCACCCAAAGCAATGCGTAGTGCCTGATGGGCGACTGGATCTAGCATCTTAAGATAAGATTTTCTAGCAGAACCATAGACAATGCAACCATAGTCTAACTTGGATCTAATTAAAGAACGATATAACAGCAATAAAGTTTTCTTGTCAGCACCCCAGTCTGTACCACTGATAACCTTGAGCAAATTGCAGGCCTGTTGACATTTAGTTTTCAAAATTTTCAGATGGGGAATGAAAGATAGCTTTTGATCAAAAATAACACCCAAAAATTTGACTTGTTTGACCGCCTTTATTGGAGTTTTATTGAGGAGAATAGTAGGGTCTTGAATAATTCCCCGGTGCTGGGAAAAGTGAATACATTCAGTTTTTGCTTCCGAAAATTTAAAACCATTTTGTAAAACCCAGACTTCAACGGCCTTGACACATAACTGTAGCTGACGTTCTGCAGATGCCAAAGTTTTACCTTTGGCTACCAATGCAAAATCGTCGACAAATAAAGAATTGTCAATTCCCCGTTTAACGGAACGAACAATGTTATTTATTTTAATATTAAACAGCAAGGGAGACAAGATGCTACCCTGAGGCACTCCCATCTCCTGTTCTCTCGTATCTGACAAAGATCCCCCAACCTTAACCTGAAAAATTCTGTCTGTTAGAAAATTGGATATAAACAGAGGTAAATGTCCCTTCAAACCCATTTCTTGTAAATCTGAAAGAATGCCATATTTCCATGTGGTATCATAGGCTTTTTCCAAATCAAACATGATGGCAACGACATGTTCACCCTGGACGAACGCGTTACGGATAAAAGTTTCCAGTCGCACCAGGTGGTCAACAGTACTTCGACCACTTCGAAAGCCACACTGAGTGTTGGATAAGATATTATTGGTTTCGAGATACCACAGTAAACGAGAATAAACCATTCTTTCTAGCGTCTTGCATAAGCAAGACGTTAAGGCTATTGGTCTATAGTTTGTCGGGTTAGTATGGTCTTTGCCGGGTTTAGGGATGGGTACAATAATGGCCTTTCTCCAGGAGGGAGGAAAGGTGCCAGTGATCCAGAGCTGATTGAAGATGTCCAGCAGTTGAGACCGTGAGTATCTCGTTAAATGTCTGAGAAATTGATAATGTACATCATCCGGTCCAACTGCTGAATCTGCACTTTTGTTAATTGCATCATCAAGCTCGACTAATGAAAACGGAATGTTGTAATCTTCAGAATTATCGGAGGTAAAATGTAACTGTTGTTTTTCTTTACGGGTTTTAACTGTTTGAAAAGGGACAGAATAATTTTCAGAGGAAGAATTTGCAGCAAAAGAAGAAGCCAAAAGATCAGCTACTAATTTTTTATCTCCGATTACGTCACCCTGCACAGTAAGGCATGGGCTCACCTGTTTGTTACTTCTATTTTTGAGTTTGCGGACTACTTTCCACACCTTCGACAGTTTCGCTTTTGAATTAAGCGTGGAGCAGAAACCTCTCCACGATTCCTTTCTCTTTCGTTTGAAGAGCTGTCGGCATTGCGCTCGCAAACGTTGGTGGTTTTGTTTATTTTCAGTGCTTGGGTGTAAAAACATAGTTCTTAAAGCTTTTTTACGAGCTTGCTGAAGTTTTCTACATTCATCGTCAAACCAGGGTTTTTTAAGTGTGTGAGGGTTTGACGAAGTTTGCGGAATGGACTCCTTGGCACTGTTAATAACTATGTCAGTATAAAGCTGTATTGGATCTAAGGCATTTGAAAATTCCTGGTTCTTAGCACGTAGCTGGGCCTCAGACAGGTTAGAAAACAGACTCCAGTTAGCTTGTTTCAGTTTCCACCTGCCATGAGTTTGCTCAAGGTTATCTGAATCATGTTTTAATAAAACCGGGAAATGGTCGCTGCCATGGAGATCTTCTAAAACTGTCCATTTAAAATCCAAAAGTAAGGAGGGATCACAGATCGATATATCAATGTGGGACAAAGAAGCAGTTCTAGAACAGGAAAAAGTTGGAGCACCCTCGTTCAAAGTTACTAGGTTTAACGAGTCTAAAATGTCTTCAATTATTTTACCCTGAGAATCGGTACGATCACTACCCCACAGGGGAGAGCGTCCATTAAAATCTCCCAACAACAAAAAAGGGGGAGGTAACTGTTGGACCAAATTCTCAAGTTCACTTTTAGTTACATTTATTGATGGTTTGGTCGTTTCTCTCTGGAAGTGGTTATTTTTGTGCTGTCGAGATTACAGGTATTTATAATGTTTTTATGATTGTAAAATGGCGGATAAGTATATTTTTGTATTGCATTTGTTGTAACAGTGAGCTGTTGTCCACTGAGATGGAATATTGGATTTTCATTGATGTAAAAATATTATTAATTACGTGGGGCGATAGTTGTAGGGTAGTAGATAATGAAGTATGAATAAAATGCGTGAGCTTGGTTAATAGTAATTTTCATTCATGAAGTGATTACCTGGATATGAATAATAGTGGTGGAGAAGGAAAGTGGTGATCGCATACGAAACAGAATGGGACAAACGAGGAACAAAGGGAGGTGAGAAAGGGTGAAGCTAAAAAAGAAAAATAAATTATCCGAGTCAGAGAATTGACGTCTGTATATGTATGTCATAATAGCGGCCTCTTTGGAGGCTGTGGCCTATTGGGAGCAGAAGTGGCTCCGTCCTGTCCGAGACGAGGACAAGGTGACTTCTGAGGCATCGGAGGGGGATCGTCTCTATTTTCACGCTCGCCCAAGACGTTATCTCCGGGCGGACTGGGGCAGGAGGCTAGTCCCTCCGCTCGTCGACGCTCATCTTTCGTTGACGCTCATTTTTCGTCGACGCTTATCTCTTGTCGACGCATCTCTGGCATCGTGTGCCAGATTGTGTGAATCCGTGATCCTCGGAGATAATAAGGTACTGTGAAACTTGCGTGTTTGTTGTGTTGGCCAGGACAAGAAATTGCCGGTCTCGATTATTCGTCCCGAGTGTTCAAGCTCGTCGACGTCACGTTTGTGTGAAATATTGGGATAAGCCCAGCTGTGTTAGATTATCTGTATGAAAGAAATTTGTGTGAAAGATTGATAAGAATTGTTGTTGATTATTTATATAAATTTTGAGAACGTGGAACTGATATCTTGTGTTGGTGTTTGTTTGGGTTGAAAAGAGTCTGTACGTTTGTGGGTGTGATAGTAAACAGAGAGTGTCCTACACGCTCGCTTAATTCGTTTTAGGAGTCATATATACTTTGCATGCACACGCACTAAATATCCGCTCGTTACATCTGGTGACCCTGTTATTTTCTCTGTGTTAGTATTGTAGTTCAAAGGTTTATTAGGTCAATTCTTTCACATAATTGGGTAGAGTTTAGTTGTCTCCCTTGTTTGACTGTTGTTGTGTTTAGCAGTTGAGATTGTTGGATGTTTGGTTGTTCTTAAGTTGGTTTTTAGACCGTCTCCAGTTTCACGGTAGGGCGCTCCTGTATAATTTCAGAGTTGCTCAAGGGCTTAGTATCTTTTGCTACCTGTGGGGTCTATATTCTTTTTCATTGCTCTTTCTGCTTTACTAGTATTGGTTTGTTTACATTGCTTGTAGTTATCTTTGTTCTGTAGGCCTAACTTTGTGTGTGTGTGTGAATCAGTGAATGAGTTAGTAGTTCCACGTTCTTCTTTTATTATAGGTTAGTTACAAAGCCCCTTAGTGTTAATTTAATTTAACATTTACTTTATCATTAGAAATTTTGCACTTGATTGTTGAAATTTTCTCTGCTTAGAGTTAATATATTTCTTGATTTGTTCTTTGACTTTATTATTAGTAATCTTGAAATTATTTGTTGAATTTATTATTGCTTAGTGTTAGTATAATTTATCATTTGTTTCTTTGGCTTGATCATTAATAATTTTTTTGAAATTTTCTGTTGAACTGTTGCTTTGTTGTTTTTATATATTTCATTACCGATTGAATTTATTGCTGGATTTTGCGTTATTATTTGAGTTAGTAATATTTGATTTGTTTATATTATCCTTGTTTAGTCTTATTAGGTGTTAGTATTTGCCATACTTGTTTCTATTTCATTATATTTATTCAAGTAGTGTTGACTTTGAGGTATTGGAAAAAATTTGTGTTGTTGAAATAATTCATAGGGTTTAGACATTTGAGGACTTAGATTGATTGAGCAGTGCTGTTATTGGTCTAGTATTGAGTTCTCTTAGACTATTGTTTATTATAAAAAGAATTTATTTTTCCTATCCTATCCTATCCTATTCTGTCCCGTAACCCGAGGGTCGTAGGGGCACCACAGATGATCGTTTAACCAACATACTCCATCTTTCTCTGTCCTCAGCAGCCCTGATGGCTTCGCTCAGTGTCAAACCAGCCCACTCTCGAATGTTGTCCTCCCACCTCTTTTTCGGTCTCCCTCTTCTTCTACCTCCTCGCACTGTGCCTTGCAGAATAGTCTTTGAAAGGCCTGATGATCTGGTGACGTGGCCATACCATCGGAGTTTCCGTTTCTTCACCACTGTTAGCAGGTCATCGTGTTGTCCAATGGCTTGTGTGATGGTCTGTCGGACTTCGTCGTTGGTGATTTATTTTTAAGAAAAGGAAATTATAGTTGTTGATATTTGATTGTTCATACTTTATCAGTTTATTGATTTGCTTTACTGCTATTTATTAGTTAGGTTTGTTGATATTTGATTGTTAGTACTTCATCAGTTTATTGATTTGGTTTATTGCTATTTGTTACTTAGATTCGTTTCACTTTGAGTTTATTGTTGACTTAGCTTGGCTTGGGCTATTGTTAGTTTTTATTTTTATCATTCTTTCTTGGGTATTTGGGACTTAGTGTATATATTATAGTTTAGGTAGGTGCTGATTTTGATTTATATTTTGAAAAGAAAACAACTTTAAAACATGGATGACTATGATGAGCTTTTTGAAAAGTTCCTTAAACAAGCTGCTACTTCGGAAGTGGCTGACAAACATAAGTATGTTCAAGAATGTTTTCAGCGACTTGATAGACAAAGAGAACGGGAAGCTAAACAAAAGGAATCAGAATTGGAAATGGAATCCAAAAAGCTATAAACACAAAAAGAAATGGAATCCAAAAGAATGGATGTTGAACTTGAGAGGGAGAAAACAAAACAGTTAGATATACAGGCTAATCAGGGTGGTCATGTTGTTGGTCAAGATCAGGATCATGATCATGATCAGACTTATGCGAAGCATCAGTTTAAAGCTAGACCAACTTATCCTAAACTTCCTATGTTTAGAGAAAAGACTGATGATATTGACTCATACTTGTTTCGTTTTGAAACAAATGCTACTGCACTTGGCTGGGAAAAGGGTCAATGGGTTGTTTATTTGTCTGCTTTACTTGAAGGGAATGCTTTGAGTTTGTATCATAGTTTAGCTGCCAATGGACATTGTGATTATGACATTTTGAAAGATAATTTGTTAAAAAAATTCCAATGTACTGCTGAAGGTTTCAGAGAGAAATTTCGTGCCACCAAACCAGACGCAAATGAACCAAACTTTTGGCATTGAGCTTAATCGATTGTTTGATCGATGGGTTGCACTTTCGGGTGTCAAACGTACTCTAGATGGCATAGTTGATTTAGTACTGGGTGAACAATTTCTACAGAGTGTGTCTGCAGATCTTCCTACTTTCATTCGCGAAAGAGGATTGGTCAGCCTCGAGGACATGGTGAATTGTGCCGAAAGTTACCGTCTTGCTCGTCCGGGTAAGAATTTGGCTCGCAAGGCCAGTACTTCTGCCTTCGCGTCGGTTGGTCAGTTCAATACCGTTGCTGAAACTAATGCCGCTTCGGGTCGTTCGGATTTTCGCGGTGGATACGGTGGTTTGTCGCGTTATATATATAATTTATATTAATATATATATAGATGTTAAAAGATGAATGAACAGTTGAAAGACTTTTATATAAATAGAATCAATTTCCTCTTTGTATTATGCCTAAAAATCGATAAGAAACAAGAAAGTGATGTCGAGAAATAGAAAATAAAGAATAAAAGAAATTATTGGCTATTCATTCGTCCTGTTTGCTTTTTTACAACTAAAAAAGAATACCACTGGTTGATGGTTGATGATATTTATTTCATATGATATGATACGCAAACCCGTGAAATCATGGTTCTAAATAATTTCACTGTTGATTAAAATTGTCACTTATCTGACGTGGATTCCCTGATGAAGAAGAAGAATTGTCTCTTTTGTTTAACTTTATTCTGTCCTCACGTTTGACCAAAAGGATTATCGTCCAGCTGGCTTCACATGGACGTCAGGGATATGACGAGCTCCATGTCATCAGAAGAATAAACGTTGAGGGTGGAAGTAGGTTAAAACGATCATATCAGGAATCCGACAGTCGAAAATATTATGAAGAAGGAAGCAAAACAAAAATCCTTTCCCTGCGCACAGACAAATTAACAGGGACTAAATACACAATCTGTATCCTGATGAATGACCAGCGAGGAACGCCGTTGACGTTGTTCGAATAAGAACCCTGCATATTCACGGGTTATTGTATCTTATTCTCAAAACATAATAATGTTCTTTCCTCGCTGTTCATCCACACTGTTCCAATGTTTAAGAATGCACCAACATTCTTTATGAACTAAGCTAAACATGTTAAATTAATTATCACCATATAAACTTCACGCGCTGAAGAATTTATATGAAATGAGAACAACATGTTAAAATAACTATTATCATACAATTTGCACACATTGAAGAATAATAACGAATCACCTTGATGAAGGACGATGAATGATTCGCATGGCGCAATGGACACAAGCACAAGACTACCCATTTCCCAGCTTCACACATCGAATCGTAACTTACCAGCTCAGGATTCGTTTGTGGTGTTTACGACACGTGTTGTTTAGGGTGAGACGAGCTTTTCGAACCAACTTAATGACCTCAGTAATCCGAAATAGTGGTCTGGCGTAAACATATGTTCCTTGCCCTCCAAGATGGTCGCTCGAATGGTTTTTCCTAACGATATTTCCCACATCCAGCCAATCGAAAGGATAGTACACAAATTGTCTATGGTAACAATAATCTAAAATTGAACTACACTAAATAAAAACAATGTCGCATACTGCGTCATTCCGAAAACAATATTATTATCGTCACTGTCTATGACGTATTGTCTATGACGCATTGTCTGGACTTATAGCAGATTATCGAGGATGCGTAGAGTAGGCGCTTGTATCGCGACAATATCCCCCCGCTTAAGTGAAAAATCAAGAATGCAATTTTTCCTTACACTTACCTCGAGCGGCTGAGATAATCTGCCCCGATATTGTCTTTGCCTGGAATGACACGTACAGAGAAGTTGTACTGTTGGAGTTGTATGGCCCATCTCATCAGCCGTCCGTTTTCTGTCCTTGCTTTTTGCAGATATTGTAGAGGCTGGTGATCTGTTTCAATAACAAACTTTGTTCCAAACAGGTATTGTTCAAACTTCCGTATTCCCCATACTATTGCCATGCACTCCTTCTCGATCGTGGCATACCGGCCTTCAGTTTCACTCAGCTTCTTGCTGGCGTACGCGATTGGTTGTAAGCCATCACCATGGTCTTGCATCAGGATAGCGCCAATGCCTCTGTCTGATGCGTCCGTCCTCAGGACGTACTGTTTCTCTGGATCAGGGAGACAGATGACTGGCTTCTTGCACAACTCTCGCTTGAGTGACGTGAATGCTTCTTCGCATTTGTCGTCCCACTGAACTCGTTCAGGATGCCCTTTCTTCGTCTTTTCAGTCAGCGGCAGTGCGAGCGTAGCGAAGTTCGGCACGAACTTCCGATAATATCCTGCTAGACCCAAGAAAGCGCGCAAGTCTTTCTTCGTCTTCGGTGGTTGCGCGTTTCTGATCTTTTCAACCTTGTCCTCTTCTGGTTGAATTGTACCTTGACCAACTATGTGTCCTAGAAATGACAGGCTCTCAAATCCAAAATAACACTTGGAAGGTTTTGCTGTCAGATTGCACTCATGTAATCTATCCAACGTTGCTTTGAGGACTTGCACGTGCTCCTCCCACGTCTCAGTTGCTACCATGACGTCATCAATGAAATTACTGACTGCGTCTTCGTTCAGCGGTTTAAAAAGTTTCCTCATCATGCGTGTGAAAACAGCCCCAGCGTTCTTCAACCCAAATGGCATCACAGTCCATTGAAATTGACCTTGCGGTGTAGTGAAAGCCGTTTTCTCTTTGTCCTCTGTCTTCATAGGGATTTGCCAGTATCCTTTTGCGAGGTCTATCTTGGAAAAATATTTCTTCTTGCTCAACTTGGCAAATAGCTCATCGATGTTAGGCATTGGCTCGGCATCGAATCTTGTGGCTTGATTCAATTTTCTGTAGTCAATACAGAATCGGTTGTTGCCGTCCTTCTTTTGTACAAGTACTACAGGTGCGCTGTATGGTGATGCTGCTTGTTCGATGACGTTCATTTTCAACATTGCTTCAACTTCTTCTCCGATTGCTTTTATCTTAGAATATGGCAGAGGGTACTGTCGAACAAATATAGCTCGATCCTGTTCCATTGGGATATTGCATTCTTGCAATGATGTTTTCCCCGGCAAATCTGTCAATACAGACTTCTTGTGGTTGCAGATTTCTATAAGCTCTGTTCTTTGCTTTTCTGTCAGTTTGTCGGACAAATGAACATCTGCTGGTCCTTGGGTATTTTCCAGCTGAATCACAGGTATGCTATCTTTTGTTCCAGTAGTATCTTTCTGTTCATGTTCGTCGATCATCACAACGGCGACGATATGAGTTTCCACTTGCTTTTCTCTTTCAACGTACAGTTTCAGTGCATTAGCATGGTAGATTTTCTCATTGTCTCCTACTGCAATCTTGTAGTCACATTCATTGATGCGGTCAGTGACAACATACGGACCTTTCCATAGCATCTGCAGTTTGTTGGCTTTATCAGAAACAAGCATGAGAACTTTATCTCCAACGTTGAATTTTCGTGCTTTTGCTTTCATGTTGAAATGTTTTGCGTGTTTAGCGCTTGCTTTTCCAAGGTTTTCTCTGGCGATTTTGCAGGTTTCTTCAATTCTGTTCCGGAGGTCGATCACATACTGAAATGTGGTCCTAGTTTCTTCTGTCTGTTCTTCCTGTGTCCAGAGCTCTTTCAGAATCTGTAACGGTCCTCGTACAGTTCGTCCATAAAGAAGCTCAAAGGGAGAGAATTGTAGTGATTCTTGCGGTACTTCTCTGATAGCAAACAGAAGTGCAGGAATAAACCTGTCCCATTCTTTTGGTTGTTCTTGACAAAGATGTTTCAGCATACTTTTGATGGTACCATTGAAACGTTCCACCAACCCGTTGCATTGTGCGTGTCTTGGTGTGGTCCTCAGGCCTTTCACACTTAATAGCCTGTTCACTTCGTCAGCTAGGGATCCTACAAATTGAGATCCGTTGTCTGTCAGAATCTCTCTCGGAATACCTAAGCGAGTCCACATTTCCCACAATGATTCGGCCACATCTTCGGCTTTGATGGATTTTAATGGCTTGGCTTCGACGTAGCGTGTAGCATAGTCCACCATGGTGATAATATAGCGGTGCCCCCTGTCGGACGCTGGTAAGATAGGTCCGATGATATCCACCGCCACACGATCAAAAGGTGTGTGGATTATTGGCATCTTGCCCAAAGGCAGTTTCCGAACCTGACCCTTCGGTGACGTCCTCTGGCATATGTCACATGACGCGCAATAGCGTCTGATGTCTCCGCAGATTCCGGGCCATACGAAATCGTTCCAGATTCTCTTCCTGGTTTTGGTTACACCCAGGTGTCCTGACATCGGCGTGTCATGGGCCAATCGTAACACTTCGTTGCGATATTTCTTTGGGACAACAATTTGTTTGGTCTCTTTACCGTTTTGGAGAAAAGAACGGTACAAAATTCCCTTTCTCCAGCTGTAGGTGGTTTTAGAAGTTGATTTGCGCCCTCCTTTTCCATGCTTGTTCTCACTGTCAGCTAGCTTCCTTGCTTTCTCCAGGGTTGGATCCTCCTTCTGAGCTTGTCCCAACTCCACTGGAGTGACATCCCCGAGCAGAGAATTGGATGTTTTCAATGTTTTGTCTGTTTTCCCCACAGAAGCTCTAGTTTGCATTGCCGCGCACACTTCTCGAATAGCGTAAACTGGAACAGGCGTCAGGTTCCCATCCTCAGACTTACGGTAGTTCCCTACAAGAACTTGCTCTACCGGTTGCTTCATAACGGCCACAACAGTCTTCCCTTCAAAGAATGGTGTGTTCATGTGTACCGTCGCAATTGGTAGTGATAACTTCGCAGGCGACGAGGCCATCACTATCTCAATGGTCTCTCCTGACAAACATCGCTCGGGTACGAGACTGGAATTGACGATGGTGATCGACGCTCCAGTGTCGCGCAATGCCGTCGCTTGCTTTCCTTCTACTTCTACTTGGCACTCCGGCGAGAACGGTATCGCCGTACATAATGAACAGAGCTTGCCGTGACTCTGTACATCCTCCTGCCTCATACTTCCAGCTATTGCGGCGGCTGCTTTGTTTTCTTTCCCTCCTTTTGGGCATTGTCTTGCCACATGACCTTGCTGGTTACAAGTATAGCAGGTTACTTCAGGCCTCCTTGTCCTGACGTTGTGGAGCTGCTTCTGCGTTACCTCCACCTTCTTTTTATCTCCTTCCTCATCTTCTTTCCTTCTACTATGCTTGAGCCTATCTCCGAATCTATTCCTGGGTCTTTCATGATCAGACATAGTGGCTTGCTTTGCTGATACGTAGGTTAATGCAAATCTTATTGCATCGCCCATCGTCTCCGGCTCCTTTTCTCTGACAAAACGCGCTTGATCAAACGGTATCCCACTAAGAAACTTTTCTTGCAGTATCAAATCACGCAGATCGTCATATGTGTTGTCTTTCCCTGCAAGTTCCTGCCATCTGGATAACCAGAGATCTAACTTGGTAGCGTACTCTTGTGTTGATTCTCCTTGCTGTCTTCTGGCCTCTCGAAATTTTTTTCGATATTCTTCTGCCGTCAGCTGGAATCGGAACAATAATGATCGCCGTAATGTTCCGTAATCGCCGGCATCAGCATCATTCAACATAGAGTAGACTTCCCTCGCTTTCCCTTTTAGCAAGGTGCCTAGGCGAGGAGCCCATTGATTAATTGGCCATTCTTGAATCTTAGCCGTTCTCTCAAATGTGCGTAGATAATCTTCCAGATCATCTTTGTCTTCCAGAAAAGGTAGTTTTATCTTCAGTTTTTCCTGATAAAACTGTGATGAACGGGAATCCGACGGATCGGCAGCATTGTCGTTGGTGTTGTCACTGTTCACGTGACGTATTCGTTCGAGTTCTAATTCATATTCCAATGTTGCTTTATGTTTCCTTTCATCGATTTCAGCTTGACGCTTCCTTTCTTCAGCTTCAACTTCAGCTTGTCGCTTTCTTTCTTCAGCTTCAACTTCAGCTTGTCGGTTTATTTCTTCAGCTTCAGCTTGTCGCTTTCTTTCTTCGGCTTCAGCTTGAGCTAAACGCGTTTTCTCTTCCTTGACGTAATTGACAAGATCTGGACCCGACAACCCCAACGCTTCTCCTTCGGCCTTAAACTTTAAGAAAGGATCGTTGGCTTCCATTGCTTTCGCTTGAGCACGAGTCGTCATTTACGAATTCCAAAAATGTAATACGACAGGAAAGAATAAATTAGCGTTCGAAAAGTTCCGATTTCGTCACGCCGATTACGTCACGTCAATGACGTCATTTTCCCGAGGAGGAAAAAAAATACAAAATGGCAACTCTTTGAAATATCTTCGAACAACCCCAATGGATTCGTTATAACTATACGCTTTTACTGCAAATTCTGTTATTTGCTATTCGCGTATTAACAGCATAAAACCAAGAACTTGAAAAGAAGAGTTTTGTGTATCCGGCAATGGCACCCTCTTGTTAACACCAGTTCTACTTCGAACTCAAAGATTCTAATTCATTCTTGTAATGTAATTAGAATTGTGATAACGTGTCACTGTCTAGGCTCGAATCCAGTAGCTAAACTTATCAAATTCACAAAAGTTATCCTGCTACCTTTACCTTGATTCGCCTAATAAGATCAACTGTACGTGGCCTTATTTGATTGCCACACAGATACAATCCACCCTGGATGATACACCTGTGTCTCAGGGATTTACTGTGTGTATATTTATAAATTATAAAATACACTCTAGTATAACTCGCGGTCCGTTCCTTTGTGGCGGATGAGTTTACTAGACCCTTCTGCTAATACTCTCTCACTACGAGTATTCTTCTAATTTTCTATGTCGCTCTTACTTCGGCGAACAGAAATGTTAGGCTACAAAACTGACTTAATGATCCTGTGTGATTATTCCGTTTATCACTGATCTATTAAGCGCGACGCTACTGTCTGTCTACTGTTCGGTCCGTTGAACATAGAACATTTACCTTACCTTCAAAGGAGACTAGTAGGTCAACAAGTTATTTAGTCTTTATACTAAATTATAACTTGTTATCTCTCTCCTTCTAATATTGACACAGGTCCTCGTGTCTCCGGATTCACTATAACAACAAATGTTATAGGATTCCAATATTAGCTTTAAACACTCAATCGGTTAAGACTGAGATAATAAAATAGACCACCGTTCTGCCTATTCTTTTACAGCATGTAATACCCGAAATTACTGCTGAACATTTGATTGACAACACGTACTGGGAGTCGTTTGCATAAGGTTATAAATATGCAACCTAATTATATCTGTAAATATAACTGGTAACTTATGATCGACGTGGGAAGCTGATGTTACATTGGTTGGTAGGGTAGTCCATAAGTCCGCCCATTTGTAAGAGCGGCTCCCTCCAACCTCCCGCGTTGAACAAATGAATGATACAATGATAATTTACATGTACAATGTAGTAAATATCATCACCACCAGTGGTAACACGACTTAAAAAGTGATTGTGACTCCAACTATCCCGGACGAGCCCCCATTGTCGCGTTATATATATAATTTATATTAATATATATATAGATGTTAAAAGATGAATGAACAGTTGAAAGACTTTTATATAAATAGAATCAATTTCCTCTTTGTATTATGCCTAAAAATCGATAAGAAACAAGAAAGTGATGTCGAGAAATAGAAAATAAAGAATAAAAGAAATTATTGGCTATTCATTCGTCCTGTTTGCTTTTTTACAACTAAAAAAGAATACCACTGGTTGATGGTTGATGATATTTATTTCATATGATATGATACGCAAACCCGTGAAATCATGGTTCTAAATAATTTCACTGTTGATTAAAATTGTCACTTATCTGACGTGGATTCCCTGATGAAGAAGAAGAATTGTCTCTTTTGTTTAACTTTATTCTGTCCTCACGTTTGACCAAAAGGATTATCGTCCAGCTGGCTTCACATGGACGTCAGGGATATGACGAGCTCCATGTCATCAGAAGAATAAACGTTGAGGGTGGAAGTAGGTTAAAACGATCATATCAGGAATCCGACAGTCGAAAATATTATGAAGAAGGAAGCAAAACAAAAATCCTTTCCCTGCGCACAGACAAATTAACAGGGACTAAATACACAATCTGTATCCTGATGAATGACCAGCGAGGAACGCCGTTGACGTTGTTCGAATAAGAACCCTGCATATTCACGGGTTATTGTATCTTATTCTCAAAACATAATAATGTTCTTTCCTCGCTGTTCATCCACACTGTTCCAATGTTTAAGAATGCACCAACATTCTTTATGAACTAAGCTAAACATGTTAAATTAATTATCACCATATAAACTTCACGCGCTGAAGAATTTATATGAAATGAGAACAACATGTTAAAATAACTATTATCATACAATTTGCACACATTGAAGAATAATAACGAATCACCTTGATGAAGGACGATGAATGATTCGCATGGCGCAATGGACACAAGCACAAGACTACCCATTTCCCAGCTTCACACATCGAATCGTAACTTACCAGCTCAGGATTCGTTTGTGGTGTTTACGACACGTGTTGTTTAGGGTGAGACGAGCTTTTCGAACCAACTTAATGACCTCAGTAATTCGAAATAGTGGTCTGGCGTAAACATATGTTCCTTGCCCTCCAAGATGGTCGCTCGAATGGTTTTTCCTAACGATATTTCCCACATCCAGCCAATCGAAAGGATAGTACACAAATTGTCTATGGTAACAATAATCTAAAATTGAACTACACTAAATAAAAACAATGTCGCATACTGCGTCATTCCGAAAACAATATTATTATCGTCACTGTCTATGACGTATTGTCTATGACGCATTGTCTGGACTTATAGCAGATTATCGAGGATGCGTAGAGTAGGCGCTTGTATCGCGACAATAGTTATCGACGTCAGGTTGGTTACCGTGGCCGCTGGAACTTTAATCGAAGCGCGCCACCCACTGTTCCAAATTCTTATCAAGGTCAAAGTCGTGGTGGATTCGGACGTGGCTCGTCCATGAATTTTGCAAAATGTCAACTTTGCAAAGGCAGTGGCCATACATCATTCAAATGTCCACTCAGAAACAATCCGACAAATCCATGCTATATTTGTGGGTTGAGGGGACATGTTAAGAAAAATTGTCCATTTGCTTCTTCTGCACTCAAAACAGATACACAAAAGACTCAGGTTGTTTCTGCTGCATTGCCTGTTGATCCTGAAGTTGTCTGTTCAGTTGCTAGTCCTGCTGTTGGTCATCTACATTTGGAGTTGGGTACAGTGAAGGGTACACCATGTTCTGTACTTCGTGACACAGGCGCTACTATTTGTGGTGTGCGTCAGCGATTGGTGTCATCTCTCTGTTACACTCCGATCGATGTTGGTGTTTTTCTATCAGTATTTGATTCAGCCCCAATGCTTGAATTCCTGATAGGTGTATAACTCAGATTCGTTTATCCACGCAGCCTGCTCAATCAGCATACAAGACACGGAGTCGACGTATGAAGTTTTCCACTTTTATTCAGCACACACCAACAACTGCATACAATCGCCTTTTCACTCTCAACCTTTTGCTTTCCAACTCACTATCAACAGCAACAACACTATCGACGTTTTGCAACAGGGCGGCACTTATAAAGTCTCTTGATACTCCCGAACAATTTAGAACACGGTAGAAATGACGCACTACCACCAATCAAAATAAAGTTCGTCATCACTGACTTACGTCATACATCTCTCTACACATTCCCGGAACGTTCTCTTACTTCGACATTTATCGGGAAATTTCCATCGAGAGTAAACACGCAGACATAGAGAATTATCCAATAATATCGACTAACGAAAATTATCAACGTTATACAAAGCCTCTCCTAACAACAATGCAAACTCAAATCAAAGGTAAATAAACTCTATTATTGAATACTTTGCAAATCCAAACGATTAGATCTATCGTGCGCGTTTCAGACATACTACCATTCGCGTTTCAACGTAACATAACCCCCCACTCAAGAAGAAATTTACCCAATTTCTTTCAACAACGTTGAAACATAATGCACAAACAAAGTCTTAATTCTGGACTTTCTGAATACTGTCATTGTGCTCAGTTCATTCACACAGAGTCAAAGTTTCTCATCTGCAAGTCTTTCTGGATACTGTCAATGTTCCCAGTTTATCTACACAGTCAATGTTCTTTCATCCGCAAGGAAACGACGCCCTCGTCAGTTGCGGTTGTCATCGGCCCAGGGTCAAAGACGATGATCACGTGGGCTTTCCTGGAATCAGTGCATCCTCCGTTGTCTCCTTCTTCCGTCGGATGTCCGACGCAGTCGACGTTGTCGGTTCCCAGAATACACCTTCTGGGTCTCACGGTCAGGTTGGCTTCTTGAAGACGGTGGAACAGCTTCCTCAAGGTCTGCAGATGCTCCCTCCAGGTCTGGGTGTGGACTAGCAGGTCGTCCCAGTAACGCACGACATTGTCCATTCCTTTGAGCATCTTCTTCATTCCTCTCTTCAGGGTAGCTCCGCTGTTGACCATGCCAAAGGGCATCCTAAGGCACTCGTACGTCCCATCAGGAGTTATAAAAGCAGTCTTTGGTATGTCCTGTTGACGCACGGGGACTTGCCAATAACCCTTGCTGAGGTCAATCTTTGAGAAGATTCTACTCCCCGATAATTGGCGGAAGAGGTCTGCTGCGGTAGGCATCGGCTCAGGGTTTGAAGACGGTGATCTTTATAACTTTCCTGTAGTCGATGCATACTTTGTTGCTCCCGTCCTTCTTCTTCACGACCACGACAGGGGACGCGTAGGGGGAACTGGACTCCCTGATGATGCCCATCTTCATCATCTCATCGATGTCTTTCTTCAAGGATTCGCGGGCCTTGAAAGGGATCGGGAATGGTTTGGATCGAACAGGGATATTTGAAGTAAGGTGGACTTCATGTTCGACCAAAGTCGTAGAGCCTGGGACATCACTGAAGCTATGGGGAAACTCGCCCATAAGGTCCTTGAGCTCCAACTTTTGACCTTCCATCAAGCTCGGTCCTAGCTTAACATCATCGATGCCTTCTTTGCTGTGGAAGTCTCCCAGTTCCAACAGTTCCTCGCTGTCAAAGCTGTTGTCAATCTCAGCTGCTGTTGCTGCATGCACAGTCTCTGGCGGCCTCTCCACGTACAGCTTAAGGAGTTTGGCGTGGTATATTTTTGAATGCGGGCCGACCTTCACCTTATAGTCGTTGATCCCCACCACGGTCTCCACTTCGTACGGGCCTTTCCACTGCATCAGCAACTTATTATGATCAGTAGGTAGCAGCACCAGCACTTTGTTGCCAGGTTTAAACTTCCTGTTCACAGCCCTACGATCATAATAGTGCTTTCCACAGTCCTGGGACTTCTTCAGGTTTTCTCTGGCTATCTTGAGAGTCTGCTCCAGCTTCTCCCGTAGCTCAAACACGTACTGGTAGCTGTTCTTCACCTCTGGGGTGTCTACTTCTTTCGTCCACAGTTCTTTTAGGATGTGCATTGGCCCTCGGATTGTTCTTCCGTACAGCAGCTCGAACGGAGAGAAGCCGGTGGACTCCTGCGGCACTTCTCTGTAGGTGAAAAGTAAGGCGTTGATATAGCGATGCCATTGTCTGGGCTGCTCGCTGCACAGTTTCTTCAGGGTGGACTTCAGCGTAGCATTGAACTTTTCGACAAGCCCGTTACACATTGGATGGCAGGGTGTCGTAGTCAAATGCCGGATGCTCAGCAGTCTGTTGACCTCCTTCATGCAGTCAGAGACGAACTGCGTCCCGAGGTCTGTCAGGATCTCTTCGGGCACTCCAAGTCTGCTGAACATGTCCACCAGTGCCTCTGCAACAGTTTCAGTGTCAATCTTCTTCAGTGGCACTGCTTCTGGGTACCGAGTTACATAGTCCACTAAAGTCAGTACCCACCGATGACCTTCTTCACTCGGAGGTCTTATTTCGCCGATTAAGTCTAAGGCCACCCTCTTGAAAGGTCGGTCGATCAGAGGCATCCTCTGCATAGGCACTTTCGGGACCCTTCCTCGAGGTATGGTCTTCTGGCAAATGTCACATGATCGGCAGAAATGGCTGACGTCCGCGTGAAGTCCTGGCCCGTAGAACACCGCCTGGATTCTGTCTGACGTCTTCTTGATGCCCAGGTGACCTCCCATGATGGAGTCGTGAGCTACTTCCATCACTTGGCGCCTTAGGGTTAACGGTACCAAGACTTGACGTAGTGGTTTACCTCCGTTGACCCTCGGGTGCTGGAAGATTCTATACAGGATCTTGGCCTTCACTTCAAAATAGACCGTGCCACTGCCCTTGGTCACGTGGTCTTGGCGGTTCCTGTACTTGTTTAAAGTGCTACAAGCTTCCTGGAGCTGGATCAGCTTATCTCTGTCCACGATGGCAGCTTTGGAGTTGTCGGCGACCTTCAGTGGCGTAGACGTCTTGTCTCTCTTGGCCTGGGCCCTGGTAGTAACAGCACCGACGATCTCTGGTCGGCAGGGCTGAGCCGGAGTAGCCACATTGTCCCGTAGCAGCTCTGAAAGGTCTCCATCGGGAAATGGCAATGGATCCTCCTCCACAACTTCGACGCGTTGGGTTGAGGCAGGACTCCACTCTGGATCGGGGTCGTCGGGTCGTCTCGCGCCGTCGATATTCCCGATCATCAAATCATACAGCGGCTTGTTCAGGCAAACCGCTTCGACTTCGCCTATGTAGAAAGGGGTGCTGACATGAATCTTCGCAACTGGCGCTCTCACACATTTGCTGTCGGCCATGAGTGTCCATTTAAAATCGCCAGTGAATTGTTCTTTAACGATTAGGTCTTCTCTGACGATGACCCCACTGCAGCCAGAGTCTCTAAGGACAGTCACTTCATGATTTCCGACGAGTCCCTTGGAAACAGGCATGTTCTGGACGGTCACAGCTGCGCTTTCGACGACGGGGATGGATTTTCCGTTGGCAAGGAGAAGTTGGCCATCGGTTATGCACTCTTGCACGTCCGCGGGAGTAGCTGCGCGCTCGGTCTCACTCGGAAGAATGACGCTTCCGCCGCACACTTCATGGTCAGATCTACTGGTTTGCCGTTGATTGGAGAACCGCCTCTGCCGGTTGCCCGCCGCTGCATTGTCCGTACTGCCCCGCTGTCCGCTACTTTTGTTTTGAGGACAGTTAGCCGCTCTGTGGTCTGTAGCGTTGCAAGTGAAGCAGCCTCTTGAATGCCCTTCCCTGGGAGGTGGCGTGGAGTCCGTCTGTCTCTGGCCCGCCTGACCACCCTGGATCTGGTTCCCATGGTTTCCAGTCTTCTGAAATGGTTTCGTCGCCTTGGGTGGCCCCAGCGTTTTTCCGTGAGCGAGGAGATATCGTTCAGCAACCTCGGTCACATCATTAAGCGTCTGCAGCTTCTGTAATTCCATGTGGGTCGCCAGGTCCTTGTGACAGGCATTGAGGAATTGCTCCTTCACGATCAGGTCATGGAGACTATCGTAAGACTTCCCTTTACCTGATAATTTCACCCACTTGTGTAGATATGACGACAGGCGCTCCACAAATTGCTTTGGTGTCTCGTCTGACAAAGGCCGGCATTCACGGAAGCGTTTACGGTAGCCCTTCTGTGTGAAGCTGTAGCAATGCAACAGGGCGTCTTTCAATACGTCATAGTTTTTGGCATCATTGTTCGACAATCTGGTGTAGACGTCGAGCGCTTGCCCCGTCAGAAGTGCACTTAGTCGAATCGCCCAGTCTTGAGGTTGCCAGTTAGAGCTTTCGGCGAACCTTTCAAATCTCGCCAGATAACTGTCGATCTGGTCCTTCCCGTCGACGAACGCTGGCAATTTTGGAGCCTTGTTGTCGCTGATGACTTGTGGCGCGTGCTGATTGTTTTGAATACGCGCCAACTCTAGCTGGTACTGACGCTCACCTTCAAGACGCTTCAGCTCGAACTCTCTTTCTTCACGCCTCCGCTGTTCTTCTCTTTCTTGCCGCTGCTCTTCTTTTTCTTCTCGGCGACGCTGTTCTTCCTTTTCTTCTCGACGTTGCTGCTCTTCTAATTCTAGACGCTTCTGTTCTAATTCTATTTCTCTTTCTTCACGCCATATTCTCTCTTGAGACTTGACGTACTCCGTCAGCTGTTTGCCTTTTAGATTCAGTTCAACCCCTTTCTGCCAGAAGTCAGCCATCTTGATGCTTTTCTGGAAAGTTATTTTTTGGGAAAGTTCTTTTTCTAGAAAGTTCTTGACTGTGCTGCACCTTTCTAAACTGTTCTAGAACAGCACACTTTCTGCATTAGCGCTGATGCTTGTCACTAGTCGCCTTCGCTGACGCAGGCCCCGCTGTCCTCGTCGTATGCGACGCTGCACCACGCTGGTGTTGATGTATACGCTCCTGTGCTGAAGTAGACGCGACGTCTGCTCGTCGCTCTCTCTAATACTGGCGATGTAGCTCCGAGACTGTCCCTCGACGTAGTCTTGCGGCAGCCACGTAGTCCCGATCTGTTGTTCGCTCACGAAGCAACTCTTCAGCGACTACACGCCCTTGCAGTCAACCCGAAACTATCGGGGATGTAGTCCCAGTATGTTGGCCCCTCTCGACGCAACTCGTTGGCGGCTACCCTCGATGACTGCCTCTCGTAACGTTGACTCGCTTGTTGTAGCAGTTGAACCCTTGGCTATGGCGTGAATCGCGGCTTGACCCCCAAAATGTTACACTCCGATCGATGTTGGTGTTTTTCTATCAGCATTTGATTCAGCCCCAATGCTTGAATTCCTGATAGGTGTGTAACTCAGATTCGTTTATCCACGCAGCCTGCTCAATCAGCATACAAGACACGGAGTCGACGTATGAAGTTTTCCACTTTTCTTTAGCACATATCAACAACTGCATACAATTGCCTTTTCACTCTCAACTTTTTACTTTCCAACTCACTATCAACAGCAACAACACTATCGACTTTTTGCAACAGGGCGGCACTTATAAAGTCTCTTGATACTCCCGAACAATTTAGAACACGGTAGAAATGACGCACTACCACCAATCAAAATAAAGTTCGTCATCACTGACTTACGTCATACATCTCTCTACACATTCCCGGAACGTTCTCTTACTTCGACATTTATCGGGAAATTTCTATCGAGAGTAAACACGCAGACCTAGAGAATTCTCCAATAATATCGACTAACGAAAATTATCAACGTTATACAAAGCCTCTCCTAACAACAATGCAAACTCAAATCAAAGGTAAATAAACTCTATTATTGAATACTTTGCAAATCCAAACGATTACATCTATCGTGCGCGTTTCAGACATACTACCATTCGCGTTTCAACGTAACACTCCCGAGTAAATCGAAGGACAGGTTCGTTGTAAGACTTTTGGAGGTGAGATTACTGTTTACCCACTTGCCAAACTTGCAAAGTCCACTCCGTATTTTTCAGGTCAGTTGGTTTGTGCTGTGCTTCCTGACCCAGTTACTGATTTGACAGACTAGCGGTTCCTGCGAAAGTGAAGGGAGGGAGGCTGTGTGACTTATTCTAAAAATTTGAAGTTTTCCTTAGGATTTTGGCTATTCGCAGTCTCCAATTGTTGTAAATTTAGGCTGTACTTGAAGCCAGTTACCCAAAATATTTTGGGGAGCGAAAAAAAAAGAGAAAAATTTATTCCAGAAGGTTTTTGCTCTGAAAATCGGACTTAGCCGGTTTCACTCACGACCGATTGCTCAGCGATCTCCAAGCTGTGTAGTGAATCAGAGTTTTACTTTCACTTTGTGCACATTTCGTTGTTTTGCAACTTGCACTCTATTAAGGTAACACTTTTTCTTCCTTTCTTTGTTTAAATACTATGTTAAATCTTTTTTGTACATTGTTGTTATGGCGGGGAGAAAGTCGGTGAGTGCTAGGAAGAAGAGTCAGGGGGGGTTCAAACCAGAGGAACAAAAAGGTACACTGTTCATATGCCCGAAATGCAATGATTCCATTCCTGAAGACGGTGTGGTCCAATGCCACGATTGCAGATATTGGTACCATAAACAGTGCACTACTTTGAGCAAAAGTGAGTTCGCCTTTCTGGCAGATAGTGGAGATAACATACAGTGGCTATGTGATTTGTGCAAGGACGGGGGAGGGAAGAAACAGACCAACTTGGAGGTAAAGTTGGAATCATTGATTATGAAGATAGAAAGCATGGAGGCAAAACTGATTAGATTAGAAACAGGATATACAGGAACTACTTTAAAAGAAAAGATTGAGAAGGTGGTTGAAGAAAAGCTAGCAGAGGCATTGGATGAAAGACATGAGGTTGATAAGAGGAAATGCAATATCATGGTGTTTGGTCTGACAGAGGGTGTTGGGGCAAATGAAAAAGAAAAGATTGAAAATGATGTTAAAAAAATAAGGAAGATGCCTTTCGTCTTCGATCAAAAGAGCCGGGCAAACCCAGACTTCTGAAGTTTCGGGTGTGTAATGAAACGGTTCGTGACACTGTAGTGAAAGGCACATACGGCTTAAATAAAGGGGTGCAGTTTGAGAACCGCATTTACTTCAACCCGGATTTGACACCTCTACAGAGACAGAAAAACAACAGACTGAGACAGGAGTTAGAAACAAAGAAGAAAGAAACTAAAGATGATGACTGGATGATCAGAAATGGGAAAATAGTGAGGAAAACACAAAGCAGAGGGGGAGCTGGATTACAGCCACAGGCCCTAGGGGTTGGGAGAAAGGATCAGGTGGTGGAAAAGAAAGGGGAGGGGGGACAGAAAAATAACTGAATTGACAGTGAAGATGTACATAGTGTAAATAATGATGTTAAATGCAAAGGTGTATATAATGTACAGGATGATATTAGGGTGATATACTCAAATGTAGACAGTCTATTAAATAAAAAGAGTGAGTTACTACAGTTGATAGATGAAAAAGATGCTACTTTGATTGCACTTACTGAAATTATGTCAAAAAATCAAAGCGATGTTACAGAAGCAGAATATAGTATTCCAGGATATGAATGCTTTATGAACAGTAAACATAAACTTGGTGTGGCCATTTATGTCAAAGAAAGTCTGCATGCCCAGCAGTGTATAGAACTAAACAACTCAGATTTTGAAGAAAGTGTTTGGTGTCACTTTAAGTGCCCTGGTGGCCTTAGCGTTCTACTAGGCTGCATTTACAGAAGCCCCAGCACTTCAGAAGAAAACACTCAAAAATTATTTGAATTACTGAGATCTGATACCATTCAGAAATTTGATAAAATATGTATTATGGGGGACTTCAATTTCCCATCAGTAAATTGGATACTGGGAACAGGCAGTGCGAAAGACTGCGAATTGGTGGAATGTGTCAGGGATGCTTTCCTGACTCAAATGGTGAGAAATCCTACTCGACGAAGAGAAGGGCAAAAACCGAGTTTAGTGGATCTGATTTTGGTGAACAATGAAGATTTTATTTCAGGGATAGAGCACTATCCTGGACTGGGTAAGAGTGATCATGATGTGTTGTTGTTTAAACTGCAAGGTTTGGACACTGCACCAGAGGAAGGTAAAAGGAAGAATTTCAATTTTAAACAAGGTAACTATGATAAGCTCAGGCATACGTTGGCTGAGGTAGACTGGAGTAGTATAAATGGTATAACTAGTGTTCAAGAAAGCTGGTTGTTAATTAAAAGAAATATTATTACAGCTATGGAGCAGCATATCCCCAGGACAAAAGTTAATGTACAGATGAAACTTAAACCCGTATGGTTCAGTAAATCCTGCCTAAAGAAAATAAAGAAAAAGTATGACCTTTATAAAAGATACTTAGTGACCCGTGATGGGTTAGACTACCAGCGATATATTAAGGTGCGAAATAAATGCACAAGAGAGGTGAAAAAAGCTAAAAAGAATTTTGAGAAAAATATTGCAATAAATTGTAAAAATAATCCGAAAGTGTTTTGGAAATATGTACGATCTAAAACTAAAGCATCTTCGGGTATCAGCCCACTGGTAAATGAGGATGGAGATATAGCAGGGAGTGATGCTGATAAAGCAGAGGTATTAAATAAGTTTTTCTCTAGTGTTTTTATTCAGGAGGATCTAAATAATATACCATTTTTAGACCTTGCATCTAGATCTGACAATGTTACTTTAACTGAAGTTCTTATAACTCCGAAAGCAGTTCATGAGAAGTTGAGCAAGTAAGATCCAAGTAAGGCTTTTGGCCCAGATGGTATACCATCCAGAGTCTTAAAAGAAGCAAGTAAAGAGTTATCAGTACCACTTTGCCAACTTTTTAATAAGTCCTTAGAGGAGGGAGTTGTACCATTTGACTGGAGAAGAGCCAATGTCACCGCCTTATTTAAAAAAGGCAGTAGAAGTGATGCAGGAAACTATAAACCTGTCAGTTTAACTTGTATTTTATGTAAAGTGCTTGAATCATTTGTCAGAGATGCTATCGTTAACCATATGACTCTTTGCTCTCTGTACACGGAATGCCAGCATGGTTTTCGTAAAGGTAGGTCATGTGTGACACAACTCTTGCAGGTAATGGAAGACTTTACGAAAATGTTTGACAGTGGGGAGAGTTTTGATGTGCTTTACTTGGACTTTCGCAAGGCATTTGACTCTGTACCTCATGCAAGACTTTTAGTTAAACTAAAATCTTACGGGATCACTGGGCACGTATTACAATGGATCAAGTGCTTTCTGGAAGGAAGAACCCAGCGTGTCAGAGTTGGAAATTATTTCTCAGGTAACGAGCCAGTTCTGAGTGGTATACCACAAGGCAGTATTTTGGGTCCCATTCTTTTTACAATTTTTATAAATGACTTACCTGACAAAGTATCTAGTAATTGTAGCATTTTTGCAGATGACACTAAACTATATAATGTGACATCTAAGTGCGATAAATTACAAAAAGATAAAGATAGTCTTCTGAGTTGGTCAGATACCTGGCAATTGCATTTTAATGCATTAAAATGTAACGTACTCCATATGGGTAAGAAAAATCCTGGACATGACTATTTGATGACCACAGGTGACGACAGAGTGACGATTGACCATAATAGTGAGGAAAAAGATTTGGGGGTTACTTTTGATACAAACCTAAACTTTGATAAACACATAAAAAATGCAATTTCCAAGGCTAATAAAATGCTCGGTATCATACGCCGATCTTTTACTTACTTGGATAGTGATACCTTAACCCGCCTGTATAAATCGCATGTAAGGCCACATCTTGAATATGCGAATGTGATATGGTTTCCGTATCTTAAGAAGCAGTCATCTGCTTTGGAGAGAGTACAAAGAAGAGCGACTCGGATGATTAAATCGCTGAGACAATTGCCATACTCAGAGAGATTGAGAGTTTTGGATTTGCCCTCTCTGAAATTTAGAAGATTGAGAGGTGACCTGATCCAGACTTACAAGATTTTTAATGGGATTGACAACATTGATATTAACACTTTGTTTCAGTTGAATACTAACTCTAGAACAAGAAACTCACAGGACAATATTCTTATAAGACATTGCCGCACAAACAAAAGAAAATACTCATTCTCCTACAGAGTTGCGCCCATATGGAATAAATTGCCAGTTGATACTAAAAGAGCTAACAACCTGAACACTTTTAAAAATCTTCTGGAAAAGGTAATTTCCATACAGAAATCAAAATTTGAGTATGACGACTAATTAGCATACTATTTTTAGTATTCCCCTAACAACCGCAAATGGAACCGGACAAGTAAAAATGCCCAAAATAAAAGGGACATTCAAAAAGCCGCGAGGCTTATACAAGTCCCTCCAAACTAAACTAAACTTAACTAAACTTGATCATTGGGAACATTGCTGGGTTGACAGATTCTGTTGTTGGTGCTCAGGTTTTAGTTGAGTTGAGTGTGGCGGCTGTCACTACTCGAGCTCGCACTGCGAAGAAAGATTTTCCTCATACTCCTTTAGTTGATGTTTCTCAGGATTTTGGCGTTTCTCGTCAGGAGTTGATTGATTTTCAGAAATCAGATTCCAGTCTCGTTTCATGTTTCACGTGTGCTCAGTCTGGAGAAAAGAAAGCTGTTGGTTCTGCTACTTATTTTTTCTTTGAGGATGCAGGTGTTTTGTATCGTTCTTACGAAAAGCCAGGTCAAATTCTACAGCAGATTGTTGTTCCAGAGAAGTTGCGTGCTGCTGTTTTGGCTACTTCACATGATCAGTTGCTTGCTGCTCATTGTGGTACTCGTCGTACTTTGACGCGAGTTCTTTCAAAGTTTTTTTGGCCCGGAGTGTCAGCGGATACTTCGAGGTACGTTCGTACTTGTGATGTGTGCCAGAAGTCTACTTCGAAGGGGAAGGCTCCGCCAGTTCCGTTGGTTGTGGTACCTCAGTCATCTAGTCCATTTGAACGGGTTCACATTGACTTGGTCGGTCCTTTGTCTCCACCTTCGGAGGAAAGCCATCGATACATTCTGACATTGGTCGACTTAGCAACTCGTTTTCCGGAGGCCGTGCCACTTAAAAACATTTCTTCAGTGGAGGTTGCAGAGGCGTTGATGTCGATTTTTGCACGGCTGGGTTTTCCCAAGGTGATACTGTCCGATCAAGGTACTCAGTTTACCTCTGAGTTGATCAAGCAGTTCTACGCACTGTGTGGCACTAGGGCGATTCGGACGTCTCCGTATCATCCTCAGGCGAATGGAATTGTGGAGAGGTTTCACAGGACGTTGAAGGCGATGCTTGGGAAGGTTGTTCAGTCTCACCCAAAGGCGTGGCATCGTTACTTGCCTGCTTTACTTTTTGCTTGTCGGGAATTACCATCGGAGAGTACTGGTTTCAGTCCGTTTGAGTTGATGTTTGGACGCCAACCTCGTGGTCCGATTTCGTTGCTTGCTGATTCTTGGACCCAGGACCAGTCTTCAAACGATGTAGATGCACAGCCATTGTATTTGCATGTTTTCGAGTTGAAGAACATCATTGCTGAGACTTGTGAATTGGCTAGGCAAAACTCTGCACAATCATCAGCAAAGAACAAAGTTTACTTTGATAGGTCAGCTAAGAAACGCACTTTTGCCGTTAAAGATGAGGTATTGGTTCTGTTGCCATCCGAGACAAATAAATTGCTCATGAAGTGGTTAGGACCATACACCATACAAGAATGCATGCACCCTGACTACAAGATTGTGGTCAAGGGGAAGACAAAGATTTTTCACGCTAACATGCTGAAGCGTTATTACCGTCGTCCCCAAAACGCTGCTGAAGTTGAAGTCTGTGTTGATTCAGTTGTTTGTGAAGGTGAGGTTGTAGATTGGGGTGATGTGATTTCAGACAGGTTTTTTGATGTTGACAAGGGGAAGGTTTCTCATGGTAGACATGTTGGTTGTTGTTCAGTGGGTTCGGCAGTTGTGAATTCAATGGTGATACGTGAAGAAACAACAAGACAGATTTTGGCGTATGTGGGTGTTGTACAGGATGATGAGGATGATGATGTTTTGCTGCCAACTTTACCTTTGGCATCATCTATGACTGATGAGGACATTTCGTCAGTGGTTTTTGATGAGTTGTTGCCTGCGTCAGATCGTCAGGATCTTTTTTCGTTTTTTTCTGATTATGCTGATATTCTGACAGCAAAACCGGGTTCTTTTGTAGGGGGTTTGTTTTTGGATGTACATTTGACATAGGATGTTCCAGTTCGTTGTAGGGCTTACGATCTGCCGTTTGCTTCACGTCAGGTTGTTGAACGGGAAATTCAGACGATGTTGGAACTTGGAGTTATTGAGAAGTCCAGTTCGGCATATTCTTCGCCTGTGGTCTTGGTGCAGAAGAAAGATCATTCGTGCCGGTTCTGCATTGATTATAGGGCGCTGAATAAGGTTACTCTTTTTGACGCCGAACCTATTCCAGATGTCACCGAGTTGTACACAAGACTTGCAGCCAGTGTGTTTTTCACTCGCATTGACTTAGCCAAGGGATACTGGCAGATTGTCGTCAATCCTGTGGATAGGCATAAGACTGCTTTTGCCACCCACATGGGTTTGTTTCAGTGGGTTAGAATGCCTTTTGGGTTAGTTTCTGCTCCTGCTGTTTTTGCTCGCATGATGAGGGTGTTGGAACTCCAGGAAGTTTCTGCCATGAATTTTTTTGATGACATCCTTGTGCACAGTGAAACTTTCCGACAGCATCTGGTGCATGTGAGAGGGGTTCTTCAAAAGCTGAAGCTGTACGGTCTTACTGCTCGACCATCGAAGATTGCTGCTGGTTTTCGCATTCTGGAGTTTCTTGGACATGTGGTTGGTGAGGGAGTGTTGCGGCCTGAGGGGAAGAAGATTGAGAAGATTTTGGCCATCCCTACACCTACAACCAAGAAACAGGTGCGTTCGATTCTGGGGCTGTTGGGATTCTACAGGTGCTACATCCCAAATTTTTCTGCGTTGCTTGCACCCATTTCGGATCTCACGAAAGATTCAAAGGTCAGGTCCATTGTGTGGTCAGCTGAGTGTGATGAGGCGTTGACTGCGGTGAAACGCTTGTTTTCTACTGCACCAGTCTTGCAGTTGCCACGATTGCAGGAACAGTTTGTGCTCCGTACAGATGCCAGTTCGTGTGGTGTTGGTGCTGTCTTGATGCAGGAGATGGAGGGTGTTTTGCATCCTGTCTGTTTCGCCAGCAGGAAATTGCTGCCCAGGGAAGTGATGTACAGTACCATTGAGAGAGAGTGTCTTGCCATTGTATGGGCTGTCTCGAAGATCTCACGTTTCCTGTGGGGTGTTGCATTCATCTTGCAGACAGATCACAGACCACTCACATACATGCAGACATGTAGATTCAAGAATACAAGAATCATGCGATGGGCTCTGTCTTTGCAAGAGTACCATTTTCATATTGAGCCTCTTCCAGGATCTCGCAACATTCTTGCTGATCTCTTGTCGCGATCTGCTGTTGATCAGTGTGTGCCGTAGATCTTGCGGAAAAACTTCTGTTCTTGGGAAAAAAACTGCTGTTTTTGGAAAAAGAAACCTCGGTCGGTCTCTTTTTTTCGAAGAGGGGGGGGGGGGGGGGGTAGTGTAGAGAACGGGATTTTTCCGGGTTTTTTGAAATTCGACGATTGTACGGTGTGTTTGATTGGCTAGGATTCGGGAGGCAAACTTGTTTTTTCCAACCTAGTTCCAGTCATTCGCCCAAAAAGCCAATCACCGAAGTCGAACGAAGCTCTCCGATGTGTAACGAAATGATGCTTGCATGACTACGACTAGTTGACATTAAAAATGATCGCTGTTGCTTCTAAGTCTGTTCGATTTACACAGATTAGCATTTCGCAACGGTATACTTTGTTAATATGAGCATAATTATTATCGACCATAATTAATAGTTGCGTTCCTTGATTTGCATTTTGTTAGTTCTCAGCAGTAAGCTAATAACAGCATTCCCCATTTCCTGCCTAGAACCAAGTAGACACTGTTATACAGTATACATAGGCTTAATCAACATTATATATTATAAGTCAGTATCTGCGCAGCGAAGAAGCTCACTAGCTGAATATAATTATTAGACCTGTATTGTTTGTTTTATACGTAGATAAATGTATAAACTATATCTATCTAATTAATAATATTTAGGCCTATACTTTATAATATTCGAATCTTTAAATTTCCGGAGAAGGACGAGTAGGCTAAGCGAATATTTTTTTATAACTCGAGATCAGAGTTAAATTAATAGTTAGTAATTCATTGCTTACAGGGTCCAGCGGACTGCAAAGAGCCGAATCAGAACCACAAAATCAAGACAACTCGAGATCAGAGTTAAATTAAAAGCTTATTAGTTATTCATTGCTTACAGAAATTGTGTGAAATATTGGGATAAGCCCAGCTGTGTTAGATTATCTGTATGAAAGAAATTTGTGTGAAAGATTGATAAGAATTGTTGTTGATTATTTATATAAATTTTGAGAACGTGGAACTGATATCTTGTGTTGGTGTTTGTTTGTGTTGAGAAGAGTCTGTACGTTTGTGGGTGTGATAGTAAACAGAGAGTGTCCTACATGCACGCTTAATTCGTTTTAGGAGTCATATATACTTTGCATGCACACGCACTAAATATCTGTTCGTTACAAACAGTTTCTGTGAAAGTGTTATAGACACTGAACTGATTTTGATTAATAATGGTAGGATCATTCGTATTCCAGATGCGTCTACTCATCGCCTTTCAGCCATAGATTTGACTTTTGTTACTCCGAATCTGGTTGTTGACTGTGTATGGGATGTAGACAATGATCCGCTTGGAAGTGATCACCTACCTATTACTATAACTTTTAATAATAATTATGTTGATGAAACTGAAATTGATATTATCCCGAAGTATATTTATAGCCGTGCTGATTGGGAAAGGTATCAATCTCTATTATTATCGTATGATACAGATTTTGTTAACAATGATAATATTAATGATGTATATGGAAAATTTGTGCAGCAAATTCATTTAGCGGCAGAAAATTCTATTCCTCAGAAAAGAACCTTTATTAAGAAAAAACATACAGGAAATATCTGGTGGAATGACATTTGTGAAACAGCGGTAAAAGAGAAAAATATTGCATATAAAAACTGGTTAAAACATAGAACAGAAGAATATATGAAAGAAATGAAAACAGCTAAAATTAAATGTAATAAAATACTTGCTTTAGAAAAAAGAAAGTTCTGGTCTGAATATGGTAAATCTGAAGTAAATTATTCTCAAGATGCTGCAAAATTATGGAAGAAATTATCAGAAATGAGAAACGGATTTCAGCTTCCCCAATGTCCTCTAAAATTAGTTGATAATTATTTTCCGTCACCTAAAGAAAAAGCTAAAGAATTTGTGAAAGTTGTTGCTAATGCTAGTAATTCAAATAATCTGCCACCTAACGTTAAAAACGAAAGAGAACATCTAGAACATACTGAAGAATATGAAATACCCCCTTCAGATAATAATTTACATATAAACTCAGAAATTAAATGTGAGGAAGTTAAAAATGCAATTTTAAATTTAGAAAGGAAAACGTCTGCCGTCGGTTTAGATGGCATATCATATAACTTACTGATGCATCTTCCTGATAAGTGGATACAAAATTTACATAATATTATTAACAAATGTTGGACTACGGGCACTATTCCTGATTGTTGGAAATCTTCAATAGTAATTCCTATTCCAAAATCAGGCAAGTTCCGATCAGTTACTTCAAGTTATAGACCAATAGCATTAACGTCCCATGTATGCAAAGTAATGGAAAAGATTATTTTAGAACGGATGTCTTACTATTGTATGAAACATAAAATTATTCCACTTCATCAGGCTGGATTTCAAAAAGGAAGATCGACAGTAGATCATTTAGTAAAAATCACGACTCATATTAAAAGGCAATTTGCTAAAAGAAAGAGTGCTAGCAACATTTTTTGATATCACTGTGACGAGGCGGACAACAAGCCCTGAGGCAGACAGCGCACTCATACCCTCCACACATCCAGTCGCCCCTAACACGCTCGCTGGCTAACTCGCCTAAGCCCCGCCCCTCGGGGATCACCTTAAAGCCTAACACACAGCTAGACCCGTGGTCAGTCGCAAGCCACGAAACTTCGAAGCCACTACAATCTGTCCTGGACACGTCACCATCAACTGGCGACCTCTGAGCTACGGCAGTACTCTGGTGCTTCGACCCGTCTAAGTCAAGGTAAGAGAGGAAACTTACTCTTTGTCATGTAGCAAACCCATCACCCGTCGTTCGCCCAAACATGTTCGTATGTCCTGTCGATATGTACGTTCGTGTTTATAGTTCTGTCTTGATGTGTTGCTGTGACATATATTATTACCTTGTATATATTATCTGCCTTGTATATGACTCATGCCATGATTTGAATTTATACTTGTATGCTCCCCGTTAGCCCATGTGTAAATACCCCATGCCATGCTGTCCCCCCACATAGATTAAAGCCCCCAAGTACAGTCCCTGGCCTACCAACCTTTTGCCCTGTATCTACTCCATTTGCTTTCCTCCATGCTCCCACTGTATAAATATTTGCCCCTGTTGTACACTACCCCACCTTAAGGCGCCGAAGGTATCACATATTAGCGGCTGCCGGTAAGCTCCACAATGGCCCCATAAACCTGGTTGCAAATTGTTGGATTGTTGGTATACACCGGCTAACCCTTGGCCGGTTCAACCAATTTGAAATCTGAATGGGCAAATGCGCCAACAGGCGCTGAACCCAGAATACACCTATCCCCAGCTGATACAGAGTCTGTATTGCGTTACAGACGGCTGCTGTCAGGGCGTATTCCACACCCCTGTACCAGCCTTAAGTCCCTGACCCGCTGCAGGCCCCTGACAACCCAGGGAGTCAACGAGAAGCGTTTCACTGAATTTCATCCTCTCCCAGACAGCTAGCAACGTAAGCTGAAATCCACGCCTGTACCTTCAAACTAGGATTGCACCACAGGTCATTGCGCAAGAAGAGTGACCGACTGACCCGCATTGCCATAGACGCCACGCTACCCTGGTCAACGGTCCACCCAGACTATCCTGGACCAACCACCGCCCGTCGAAAACCAGCTAAGTCTTAGCCCTACGAGCATCACCACTCGCTGATTATCTGGAAGTACCCTGGACACTCAGATACACTCCTGCCCTGTGATGATAACAGTCCACAGTAGCACTAGTACCCCTGAAATCGCCAACCCAGAATATCTTCGAGCTACTCCCTACCAATACGGACAATATCCAATGACTCACTCTTAGAATTACTCAACTCAGACGACCCAATTTGATTTAATAAAACCTCCTGGTTAGAAATTGTACCTCTCTGGACTGGCCCTTGTCTGAATTTCTCAACTAGTATAGCCTTCAGTCTTTCTCGTCTGCACCTTGACTGTCTTTCATTTATTGAGTCTCTCCAGCTCTAGTCTCTTGAATGTCATCACAATATTGGCCTAAACAAGGGAGGCAATGCAGTGCTAGAGATTAGTAGCTTACCCTCAATCCCCCCAACCCCTTTCTTTGTGACATTAACTTTGGCGACCCCGACGAGACTAAAGACTTAGGTTCCCCATCCCAACTAGACGAGACTAAGGACTTAGCTTAAATTGCACCCCAGCCCAGTATAGATAGGACCTAGCCCCCTAAGCCTAGTAGTGTATAGCATAGCCCCTTAGGTCCCTTACTGGCTTTCCCGAATGGTGGTGTCTCGCAAAGGGTTTTTTTTTTGCATTCATTTTTGTATTTTGATTGATTGCATTTTATCTTTGTGGTTGTGTTGTGGTGTATTCGCCCCCGTGCAGGTTCATCGTAGCTCATTTCAGCCCACCCCCTTGTTTTCCGTCAGTGTACCCCCTTGTGTGCGCCCCTCATCACGGTTAGGACTTTTCAGGGTAAGTCACCTCCCTTACCATGGCCGACCGGGGAGAGCTTGCGCTCAAGTATAAGAGTATTGGCGAGAGCTTAGGGCTCGCCGGCACCGAACTCAAGGACTACGTCCTGGCCAACGTAGATGCGGACGTGGCCGAGGAAAGGTTGAAAAGGGAGGAGAGGGCTAAAGAGCGAGAGGCTAAGAAAGAGGAGGAGAAGGAGCGCATCGCCGCGGAAGAACGAGCCGCCGCCCGGAAGAAGGAGGAGGAGAAAGAGGAAAGAGGAGGAGAGAGAGCGTCTCGCCGCGGAGGAAAGAGCTGCCGCTCGGAAGCGAGAGGAGGAGAAGGAGAGAGTCGCAGAGGAGGAGAGAGCCGCCGCGCGAAAGATAGCAGAGGAGGAGAAAGCCGCCGCTCGAAAGATTGCCGAGGAGGAGAGAGCCGCCGAGCGGAGAAGAGAGGAGGCGAAGGATAGGATCGCAGAGGAGGAGAGGGCCGCCGCACGTAAGAAGGAGGAGGACGAGAGGATCGCGGCACTTGAGGAGAAGAGGAAGGACAGGGAACTAGAACGGCGCCGAGAACTACTCCAGCTCGAGCGCGATCGCCGCGAGCTAGGTATCGCATCGCCCGCGAGCGAAGACTTCTCACTCATCGCCCCCAGCTTCACCGCCAGCGCGTGAATATCCGCAATCCCCCCGCCGATTCCGGGGATGAACTTTCCCCTGGACCCATTCGTCGAACGAGACGAATCGATTGAAGTTTATCTCGCCCGATTCGAACGAGTCGCGGGAGAAAACAGCCTCGACCCCCAGTACTGGTATCGCAAGCTTAGTCATGGCCTTAAGGGGAAGGCCTACGAAATCCTGGCCAAGACGCCGACTGCCGAGGAGGGCGACTACCCCGCCCTCAAGAAAGCTCTACTGCATGGATATGAGCTCTCAGGTGAGCACTACCGCAAGAACTTCCGGAACTCCCGGAGAGAGAAGGGGGAGAAGTTTACGCAATTCGCCGACCGGCTAGCCACTCTACGGGACAAATGGATAGAGCAAACGGACGAACCAAAGACGTACGACGGACTGCTCGAATTGATGCTAGCCGAACAACTCAGAGGGACAATGCCAGCGGAACTTCGGACTTTCGCCGCCGAACAGGGAGCCGCCCGACTAGAGGACCTTATCATCGTCGCGGACCGCTATCTCACCGCCCACCCCGACGACAGACAGCCTCGCCGGGATCCCCCCGCACCCTCGTCACCAGATACCCGCCACCAGCCTCGCCGGCCCGTCCCACCAGCGAACCACCGTCCACCCCCGCCGAAAGGACGCCCAAACCCCGGAGCAGAGCCTGGGAAGCGGAGCTCAGAGCTCTACTGCGGCTACTGCCAGCGCCGAGGACACACCCGCGAGAAGTGTTTTCGCCGCATCAGCGACCAGCGTCGCAGACAAGGAACGGTATTGGCTCTACGCCAAGTCACTCCCGACGGGAACCCGGTAACCCCCGTCGCCACTCCCACCGACCGACCGGCCGTCACCGAGCAGGTGACTGTCAACGATCACCGTGCCCACTGTCTATACGACACCGGACTCACCTTCGACGCCGTCGTCCGCCGCTCGCTCATCAGGGAACAGGACCTGACCGGCGAAACGATCACCCTGAAGTTGGCCGACGCGTCACAACCCAGCACCACGCTCCCTATAGCCCGGATCAAAGTCACCAGCCGATACGTCACGGGAACCATTCAAGCTGCCGTGATGGACCAGCCCCTGTATGACTTGATCTTAGGATGTCGCTACGTATTCTTGGGTATGCCGCCCCAGCCTGTGGAGTCGATGGCCGCCGTCCAGACGCGCGCCCAGGCGAAAACAGCCGCGACACCACCCCCGATCCCCAACCGGATGCCGGAACAGATCCGGAAGGCCCAAGAAGACGACGTCACCCTCCGCAAGTGCTACGGAAAGCTTCCCGCCGCACGCACTCCACCCAAGTCCGGGGACTTTTTCGTCGAGGACGGACTCCTCTTCCGTCAGAAGGACGACCATTCGCAACTCGTCGTACCTGCGACCCTTCGCCCCCAAGTCTTGGAACTTGGCCACAGCATGCCCCTAAGTGGACATATGGGCATAGGAGCAACCACCCTACGGATCAGCGCTCAGTACCACTGGCCCGGGATGACAGAAGACGTGAAGCGCTACGTCAAGTCCTGTCGCCAGTGCCAACGATACTCGCCCCGCCACCACACCGTGCCGGTTACCATCAGCCCCACCGTCGTCGTCGGAACGCCCTTCCAACGAGTGGCTGTCGACATAGTAGTACCCCTTCCGCGGACCAAGAAGCGGAACCAGTATCTGCTTACCCTTGTCGACGCTTGCTCTATGTGGTGTGAGGCCGTTCCACTGCCGAAGATTGACGCCGCCCGAGTCGCCGACGCGCTCGTCACGATATTCACACGAGTCGGATTCCCGGACAACATCTTGACCGACAACGGGTCCCAGTTCACCGGAAAACTCATGCAGGAAGTTTTCCAACTACTTCGCATTCGTCATATCCGTACTCCACCTTACCACCCCGCCAGCAACGGACAGGTCGAGCGCCTGAACGGGACTCTCATCTCGATCATCCGCAAGATCGCCGACGAACAACCGGAAGCGTGGGACACCTACGTCACGTCAGCGCTCTTCGCGTATCGAGAGACCCCGCACACCTCCACCGGATACACGCCTTCCACGTTGCTTTTTGGGAGACCCCTTTCTGGACCTCTAGCCGCCCTACGACGTAGCTGGACCGACGCCAAACTGGACGAGGCACCGGTCGACGCCACGAAATACGTCACCAAGCTCCAGGAAACTCTCAAGGCCACATGGAAAGCCGCCTCCGCCAACCTGAAGAAGGCGAGAGAAAGACAAGCCCGCTACCATAATCGCCGCGCCCGCGACCGAGAACTGCAGGTAGGAGACCAGGTCCTACTACTTCTCCCCAGCGGCACGAACAAGCTAGACATAGCTTGGCAAGGACCCTACCCGGTGCTGGAGAAGCTCTCACGTACCACTTATCGCATCGAGGTAGGCAAAAAGCCCAGGACCCACCACATCAACTTGCTCAAGAGGTATCTGGAGCAACCCGCACCCGCCCCAGACACCCACTCGCTACTCACGGTCGCGCTGGCCGTCGAAGTGGATGGTACAGAGACTGGCGTCGCCGAATTTCCGCTACAAGGGAAGGAATCCTTCCGGGACGTATCTCTGGACCCCTCACTCCCCGCCGGCCAGCAACGCCAACTACGCGCCATCGTAGCCGAGTACAGGGAAGTCCTCACCGACATACCTGGGAGGACGGACCTAGAAGAAGTCCAACTAACCCTGACGGACCCCACACCCGTCCGACAGAAACCGTACCCCGTCCCGCTATCCCAGCAGCAGGTAGTAAGGACTGAAGTAGAGGCTCTGCTACAAGCCGGAGTCATCGCTCCCTCCCGTTCCCCCTACAGCGCAGGTATAGTGCTATCACGGAAGCCCAGCGGAGAACATCGCCTCTGCATCGACTTCCGGCAGTTGAATCTCGTAACACAGTTCGTGCCCGGACCCCTGTCCGACCCGACGGACTTGTTTGCGAAACTACAGTCCGCCAGATATTTCTCCAGAGTGGATCTGAGCAAGGGCTTTTACCAGATCCCCGTGCACCCTTCATCCCGCCAGTACCTGGCCTTCAGCACGATGGACGGCCACTATGAGTTTAACGTTCTGCCGTTTGGTCTACACAATGCCCCAAGCATATTCAGCACGATGATGCGGAAGCAGTTGGACCCCCTCCACTGTCCGTCCTTACACTCTTTTATGGACGACATACTCGTCGCCACGGAGACATGGAAGGAGCACCTGCGAGTGGTGCGCCAACTCTTGCGCCGCCTCAAAGAAGCTGGCCTCACTGCCCGGCCGACCAAATGCCAGTTCGGCTACCAAGAGCTGGAATTCCTTGGCCACACCATCAGCCATGGACAGCTCCGGCCTCTGGAAAAGACTGTCCAGCGCCTTCGAGACGCGCCCCGCCCCAAGACCAAGAAAGATGTCCAGTCCTTCCTGGGACTGAGTGGCTTCTACCAGAAGTTCGTACCAGGATACAATGGGATTGCCGCGCCACTATCTAGCCTAACCCGGAAAACCGCACCAGACCGAGTCCTCTGGACCCCGCAGTGCGAAGCTGCCTTCCAGGAGCTCAAGGATAAACTGACGTCGCAGCCAGTCCTGCGACTACCCAACCACGGACAGCCCTTCGTCCTGCGCACGGACGCCAGCGACGTAGGCCTCGGAGCCGTTCTTCTCCAACGAGACTCCGCGGACGCCCCGACGCTCTTCCCCGTCGCGTACGCCAGCCGGAAGCTAAAGCCGGCTGAACAGAACTACGCCACGTCGGAAAAGGAGTGTCTCGCCCTCGTCTGGGCAGTCCAGAAGTTTCAGCTGTACCTCTACGGCTCACACTTCACTGTCCAAGTGGATCATCAGCCGCTTTCTTTCCTGGCGACGTCCAAATCACTCAACGCCCGGCTGATGAGGTGGGCTCTGCTGCTCCAAGCATACTCTTTCCAGCTGGAGCACATCCCAGGAAAAGATAACCACGGCGCGGACTTCCTCAGCCGCCATCCCGCAACAGACTCCATCGAGTCCCCACTGAGGGCCGACGCCCCAGCCTTCATACCCGCCGCCGCCCACTAACCGTAGCCGAGACCCGGCAGCTCCGCGGACCCCAGCCTTGGGCATCCGCCATCTACTACCAGGAACCCCGCATCGCCCCGCATCACCCGGATCATCGCAACCAGCTTCGCATCCCGCAGCTGACCTCAGAGCTGATTGGCCGCATCTCAGTCGAGGCCTAGGACCTCGCCTTTTTCCTTGGGGGGGCCTCTGTGACGAGGCGGACAACAAGCCCTGAGGCAGACAGCGCACTCATACCCTCCACACATCCAGTCGCCCCTAACACGCTCGCTGGCTAACTCGCCTAAGCCCCGCCCCTCGGGGATCACCTTAAAGCCTAACACACAGCTAGACCCGTGGTCAGTCGCAAGCCACGAAACTTCGAAGCCACTACAATCTGTCCTGGACACGTCCCCATCAACTGGCGACCTCTGAGCTACGGCAGTACTCTGGTGCTTCGACCCGTCTAAGTCAAGGTAAGAGAGGAAACTTACTCTTTGTCATGTAGCAAACCCATCACCCGTCGTTCGCCCAAACATGTTCGTATGTCCTGTCGATATGTACGTTCGTGTTTATAGTTCTGTCTTGATGTGTTGCTGTGACATATATTATTACCTTGTATATATTATCTGCCTTGTATATGACTCATGCCATGATTTGAATTTATACTTGTATGCTCCCCGTTAGCTCATGTGTAAATACCCCATGCCATGCTGTCCCCCCACATAGATTAAAGCCCCCAAGTACAGTCCCTGGCCTACCACCCTTTTGCCCTGTATCTACTCCATTTGCTTTCCTCCATGCTCCCACTGTATAAATATTTGCCCCTGTTGTACACTACCCCACCTTAAGGCGCCGAAGGTATCACATATTAGCGGCTGCCGGTAAGCTCCACAATGGCCCCATAAACCTGGTTGCAAATTGTTGGATTGTTGGTATACACCGGCTAACCCTTGGCCGGTTCAACCAATTTGAAATCTGAATGGGCAAATGCGCCAACAGGCGCTGAACCCAGAATACACCTATCCCCAGCTGATACAGAGTCTGTATTGCGTTACAGACGGCTGCTGTCAGGGCGTATTCCACACCCCTGTACCAGCCTTAAGTCGCTGACCCGCTGCAGGCCCCTGACAACCCAGGGAGTCAACGAGAAGCGTTTCACTGAATTTCATCATCTCCCAGACAGCTCGCAACGTAAGCTGAAATCCACGCCTGTACCTTCAAACTAGGATTGCACCACAGGTCATTGCGCAAGAAGAGTGACCGACTGACCCGCATTGCCATAGACGCCACGCTACCCTGGTCAACGGTCCACCCAGACTATCCTGGACCAACCACCGCCCGTCGAAAACCAGCTAAGTCTTAGCCCTACGAGCATCACCACTCGCTGATTATCTGGAAGTACCCTGGACACTCAGATACACTCCTGCCCTGTGATGATAACAGTCCACAGTAGCACTAGTACCCCTGAAATCACCAACCCAGAATATCTCCGAGCTACTCCCTACCAATACGGACAATATCCAATGACTCACTCTTAGAATTACTCAACTCAGACGACCCAATTTGATTTAATAAAACCTCCTGGTTAGAAATTGTACCTCTCTGGACTGGCCCTTGTCTGAATTTCTCAACTAGTATAGCCTTCAATCTTTCTCGTCTGCACCTTGACTGTCTTTCATTTATTGAGTCTCTCCAGCTCTAGTCTCTTGAATGTCATCACAATATTGGCCTAAACAAGGGAGGCAATGCAGTGCTAGAGATTAGTAGCTTACCCTCAATCCCCCCAACCCCTTTCTTTGTGACAATCACCAAAGCATACGACAGAGTTTGGCATGCTCGATTATTATACAAACTGAAATTAATTGGTTTATCTGGCCGTATGTATAATTATATTGGCACGTTTTTAAAAGATAGAAATATAAAGGTAAAGGTAGGGAAATCATAGTCGTCAAGCTATAAGACTAATATGGGAATTCCACAGGGATCTATAATTTCTCTGCTTTTATTTAATATATTAATTTATGATTTACCAGGAGTATTAAGCAATAAAGTGTCACTTGTTCAATATGCAGATGACTTAGCAATATGGATGAATGTAAATTTTAAAAGGAAAACATCTTTGTATGAAATAAAATATATAACTAAATTATATCAACAAGAAATAAATAATATCAGTCATTATATGAATCAAAATGGTCTTGAGTTGTCTAAAGAAAAAACAAACTTGGTACTATTTAATCATGGTCAGGAACCAAGACAATTTCCAAAATAAAAAATAAAAAATGAAGAACTGAAGTATGTGAAAGAGGTTAAATTTTAGGCGTATATTTAACATGCAAACTAACATGGAAAAGACATATAGAATATTTAATACAAAAAGCTATCAAAAATTATAATTTAATGAAAATTATTAACAGACAATAATGGGGGACAAGATGTAAAAACACTGATTCATTTAGCTTCTGCTTTAGTGAGATCCAAATTATCATACGGACAGGAAGCGTACTTTTCAGCTTAAAAAATTACAAAGTTTAGACAGTAAAGCAATAAAATTAGCGCTAGGAGTCACAATTCATACAAAAACTATAGAGGCATATAAACTTGCAGGTGTTATTTCCCTTGATGAATGGAGAAAGTTAGCATGTGCCAAATGTATAATAAGAGCAAGTGCAGTTAACAACAGTACTATTGAAGAACTGTTTATCCGATCCGATACAGCTTTTCCCAAATATGCCCAAAAGGTGCACTCTTTTCAAACAATAGGTACCTGTTACACTCGATTCGATGTTGGTGTTTTCTATCAGTAGTGGATTCAGCCCCAATGCTGAAGTACTGATGAGTGTAGCTCAGATTCGTTTATTCACGCAACCCGCTCAATCAGCATACAAGTCACAAAGTCGACGTATGAAGGTTTCCACTTTTATTCAGCACACATCAACAACTGCATACAATCGCCTTTTCACTCTAATTTTTTACTTTCCAACTCACTATCAACAACTTCCACACACCTTTTGAAACATTGCGGCACTTAAATAGTCTCTTGATAATAATAATGGACATTTATATAGCGCTATTACTTGTCTTTTTATAGACAAGCGCATAGCGCTTTACATGAAAGGAAAAAAAACAAACATGAAACAACTTACAATATTGCATTAGAAATTATACAATGAGAAAAAATAAAATAAAATAAAACCAAACACACAAAATCAAACAAAATACATAAAGTTAACTTTCTGCAAACAAGTCATCACAACAAATCCACAAGCATAGCCAAAAGCAGAACAAATATGATACTCCCGAACACCCTGGATCAATCTCGTATGACGCAATTTAACCAATCGCTTCTAACTTCGTCATTACTGTCTTACGTCATACCTATTTCTTCTCCTTCCGGGAACATTCTCATACTTCGATATCCATCGGGAAGTTTCCATCGATAGTAAATACTCAAAATCTAGAGAATTCTACAACAAAATCGACCAACTAAAATTATCAACGTTATACGAAGCCTCTCTTAACAACAATGCAAACTCAAATCAAAGGTAAATAAACTCCATTATTGAATACTTTGCAAAACGAAACGATTAGATCTATCGTGCGCGTTTCAGACATACTACCATTCGTGTTTCAACGTAACAGTACCTTTATGAAAGATCTTATTCAAGCAGAATTAATGCATATTGAAAATTTACAAAAAAATATAATTTCATCAGTACCTACTTGGGAAATTGCAAAGGCAAATTATGATATTCATTATTGTAATGTAAACAAGAATCATAACGCACAATTCACGGAGGTTGAAGCACGACATCATATGTATGAAAAGTATTCTGGACATTTGAAAATATATACCGATGGATATGTATTTGAAACAGGGGAAGCCGGATCAGCGTTTGTAATCCCGGATTTTAATATATCAGAATCCTATTATTTGGGTAAAGGATATTCCATTTTCACTACTGAATTAATTGCGATAATAATGGCTCTTAATAAAATTTGAAATCTAGCTTTGAGTACATTTAGTATAGTTATTTGTGTAGATTCTATGTCTGCTTTGCAGGCACTGAATTCAAATTGTCATGGTGAAAGAAAATAAATTATTTTAGAAATTATAAAGATTATTAATATTTTAATAACTAACGGTACTCAGGTGAACTTTTGCTGGATTCCATCACATTGTGGATTTCTTTATAACGATTGGGCTGATAATGCTGCAAAACTCGGTGCTTCAAATATTAACTCACAGGCAATAACGATCCCATTATCGTCTAAAGAAATTCAAAATTCGATAGAAAATAAATTTGTGAAAGCGCCTAAATTCAATCTGAGTTATGATAAACTTGTGGAATTATCAGATTAGTTTTAAGCATGGCACATAGAATAATACTAAACTCAATTAAAACAACGACACACATCAACGACGAAGTCCGACAGACCATCACACAAGCCATTGGACAACACGATGACCTGCTAACAGTGGTGAAGAAACGGAAACTCCGATGGTACGGCCACGTCACCAGATCATCAGGCCTTGCAAAGACTATTCTGCAAGGCACAGTGCAAGGAGGTAGAAGAAGAGGGAGACCGAAAAAGAGGTGGGAGGACAACATTCGAGAATGGACTGGTTTGACACTGAGCGAAGCCATCAGGGCTGCTGAGGACAGAGAAAGATGGAGTATGCTGGTTAAACGATCATCTGTGGTGCCCCTACGACCTTCGGGTTACGGGACAGGATAGGATAGGATAGGACAATTAAAACAAAATATTGTAAAAATGTTAACTGCATATGTAATGAAAGTGTATCTTTGAAGCATGTATTACTTGAATGTAGTTATATTCGTCTTTTTTTGCCCACGGATTTACACACTATGAGTTCTATTGATAACATCAGTTTTGATGTGAGCGTTAGGTTGGACAAAGCTTTAATTGATTCTCCAGTAGCTCGATTCATTTGATTAGTTAATTTAATTTAATTTAATGTGGTGTGTGAGTGCGCATGTATGCGTGCATGTGTGAATGCGTGTGTGAATATGAATGTGCGTCTTATCATTTTGATGAAGAAGACGTTAATAAAACAACCAACCATTAAGAGCATTACAATATATTATTGAAACATCCCTGGATATAGTTAACTTGCTCATTTGTGTCGATTCAAAATCAGTTTTACAATCAATTCAAAACTGGGAATATACTACTAGACCAGATCTAATATTTGAAATTAAGAATATAATACATCAAATTATTAGCAGAGGTACAAATGTTGATTTTTGTTGTGTTCCGTCTCATTCTGGCTTGTACTGGAATGAGCAGTCGGACAAACGTGCCAAAATTGGGGCTAAAAATACAAATTCGATATCAAATTGTAATATTACATTATCTAGGCATGAATTGGTTTCATTAGTAGAAAGACATTTTCAAAAATCAGTAAACAAGCATAACATTGTTTCATGTAGTAGAAATATTTCAAAAATCATATATAAAATGCGTTTGAATTCATGGAGCACAAATTACATTACTGATATTCATTGTATATGTCAGCAACCAATGTCTGCACAACATTTAATATTTGAATGTACAACATTATTACCATTATACAAGGCAAATAATGTCTCGATCAATGAAACCGATAGTATGACAGATATTTTATATAATCATACACTTATTGAAAAAATTGCTTACATTATTTTACATACTGACATAAAAAACATTTTTTGATTAAGTACATAAATGTGTGTTCATGTTTATGCATGTGTGTTTGTGTGTATGTGTATGCATATATGTTTGTGAAAGTCTAATATCATTTTATCAATGAAAAGACTTAAAATAAAAATCTGAATCTGAGTACTACTACTACTACTACTACTACTACTACTACTACTACTACTACTACTACTACTACTACTAATGTAAAGCTCAATTCTAAACTAAAATGTCTGCTCAAAGCACTCACACGCATACTCTCACACAAGCACTGGCAGAATAAGAGACTGTACAACACACTAAAACATGGAATATATAACAAGAAATAAATAAGTTTAAAAAAATGAAAAGGTTTACACTACATACATCTAACACATGCCCACACAAAAACACACACAAAATCAATATAAGCAGCCAAAGCAATAAGATAAAATTCGTACTATACACATATTATGTCAAATACTTGCAAAGACCATCCTGCAAGGCACAGTGCAAGGAGGTAGAAGAAGAGGAAGACCGAAAAAGAAGTGGGAGGACAACATTCGAGAATGGAGTGGTTTGGCACTGAGCGAAGCCATCAGGGTTGCTGAGGACAGGGAAAGATGGAGTACGCTGGTTAAACGATCATCTGTGGTGCCCCTACGACCTCCGAGTTATGGGATAGGATGGGATAGGATAGGATAGGATAGGTTGTCCAATAGAATGAAACAAAAAAAAAATTAGTACAAAAAAGACACATACATATATGTACATATATTTTAAATCTAAAAGATGTAAGAAACATTAACACAAAACCAAACATGGCTTTATGCAATCAAATACAATACAGAATAAATACAATAAAATACACTGACAGAACTTAAACTTCACACTGACTGACTGAGCCAGTAAAAGCAAACAAGCAATAAGACAAGTTATGATTTTATGGAATAAAATAGTTAACTTGGCCAAATTTCATTAGCTCATAACGTGAAGACCATACAAATGTAGGACCCTGGGTCCAGTGACCGACAGACCAGGGCTAAACTAAGAAGCAGCACGCACCCCTCTCTTGTCGAATCCGGAAGTAGGGGACGGGGAGGTGGGGTGCGGGGTTGCGGGACCATTTTGATTACGGTGCATTCATACATTAACATTATTAACATTTTTACTACAGTGTTGTCATGCTTTTAACATTATCAACATTTTGTTACGGTGTAGTCATGCATTAACTTGTCGACAAGTTTTAATAGCCTAGATGTGCATACTGTACTTAGCAGCAGTGTTTGGAGATTTGTTTAACTGTGAACTGTTAACAAGTCTTAGTCATTGTACATGTCTGTATAGGCGTGTTAAGTTAGATTTCAGTTTCAGTGCTCTACGATATTCAGCAACGTTGGAATTTAGTAAGAGAGTTATTACCGTACCATGGACCGGTGTTGGCAGTCTTTCGCTCCTCATTTTCCAATATTCTCCAATATTGACCAGCGTTTCCCCATTCCATGTTCTCCCAGGTCTATGTTGCCTCCCGTAATGTTTTTTCAAGGCTTTACAGGTCTCTGCTCGTGGGCCAGTTCTTCTAATTTTCCTTCCGCAGTTAGGGTCCTGACATTCCAGGTTCCTATGGACCACTATCGATGGAACGTTCTAGGTATCAGCGAACTGCGCTGGAAAGGCCTAGGTGAAACAACGACTGACAAAGGCCACAAGCTCTATTTCAGCGGTAGAGATGACAGGCACGAACACGGCGTTGGATTCTTGGTCCACAAGAACATTCTAGCCACTGTCATGGGTTGCCGCCCAGTCTCCAGTAGACTCATTACCATCCGTCTGAGAGCAACCCCTTTCAACATTACCATCATCCAGGCCTATGCCCCAACATCAGACTATGAAGACAGCGAAGTGGAGGATTTTTATGAAAATATACAGGCGGTCCTTGACCAAGTGCCGAAGAAGGACATAGTCATAGTGCAAGGCGACTGGAATGCCAAGGTTGGCCAAGATGCGCACCACAACTGGGGAGACACATGCGGACCCCACTGCAACAACGAGACAAATGACAGGGGTCTGAGGCTATTGGAGTTTGCCAGATACAACAATCTGGTACTGGCAAACACGCTTGGTCTCCACAAAAAATCCAGACGATGGACATGGCACAGTCCCGGCGGGGAACATCACAACCAGATCGACTACATCATGGTCAAGAAACGCTTCAGATCAAGCATCAACATTGGCAGGACAAGCAATTTTCCAGGAGCAGACATTGGAAGTGACCACGATCTCGTGATGATGTCTTTCCGGCTCCATTTGAAGAGAGTAAATACAGCAAAGTGCACTAGGCTGAAGTTCGACCTGGACAAACTGCAAGACCCGGAGGTGGCAAAAATATTTCAGGCCACAATTGGAGGGAAATTTGCACCACTGCTTATTTTGGGGGCAGGCGAAGTAGATGTCAACACCATGACCAATACCTTCAACTCAGCTGTAACAGATGCCGCCACTGAGATCCTTGGCAAGCACCGACCAAAGAAGAAGCCGTGGATCACACCTGAACTTTTGGATCTGTGTGATAAACGAAGAGAGTTAAAAAAGAAAAAGAACACCTCACAGGGAGCTGATGTCTACCGAAAAATCAACAATGACATCCGAAAAGGCATGCGCACAGCAAAGGAGAACTGGATAGAAGATCAATGCCAGGAAATAGAGAACAATCTGAACAAGAACAACAGCAAGAAGGCCTACCAGACGGTGAAGCGGCTGACAAGTGTTAAACAGCCCAAAGTCTCCACTATCCAAAGCAAGTCTGGCATTTGCCTTACAGAAGAACAAGAAGTCTTGGACAGATGGACAGAGTACTGCTCTGACCTTTACAACCATACACCAAATGGAGACCCATCAGTTCTAGCATGTCCCGAGAGCAGAGAAGAAGAAGAAATCCTCCCAATTCTCCGGGAAGAAGTTGAGGCAGCAGTGCAATCGCTGAAGAAAGGGAAGTCAGCGGGAGTGGACAACATACCAGCGGAACTGCTACAAGCAGGAGGAGAAGCGATGACTGATGCTCTCACCATTATCTGTAACAAGATCTGGCAGAGTGGGGAATGGCCTACACCATGGACCCAGTCGCTTGTCATCACTCTTCCCAAAAAAGGTAACCTTCAGGAGTGTGAAAATTACCGCACCATCAGCCTCATCAGCCATCCCAGCAAGGTCCTCCTGAAAATAATACTCAACAGGTTGAAACCACAAGCTGAACAAATCATAGCTGAAGAACAAGCAGGATTCATGGCAGGGCGAAGTACCACTGAACAGATTTTCAACCTCAGAATAATATGTGAGAAATACCTACAGCACCAACAACATCTATATCATGTGTTCATAGACTTCAAGAAGGCATTTGACCGAGTCTGGCATGCAGCTCTATGGGCAACCATGAAAGTTTACAACATCAGCCCTAAAATTATAGAAGTCATCAAAAGCCTGTATGACAAGGCTACCAGTGCAGTCCTCCATAACAGCGTCATCGGGAACTGGTTCAGAACAACAATCGGTGTGCGTCAAGGATGCCTACTCTCTCCAACACTCTTCAACATCTTCCTAGAGCGCATCATGTCAGATGCTCTTGCAGATCACGAAGGCACAGTCAGCATAGGGGGCAGAGCAATCTCCAATCTTCGTTTTGCGGATGATATTGATGGATTGGCTGGAGAGGAACAAGAACTTGAACAGCTTGTACAGAGGCTTGACACCACCTCCAGAGCTTATGGAATGGAAATAAGTGCAGAGAAGACCAAAATGATGACCAACAACACCAATGGCATCAACACGGACATCAAAGTACAAGCCAATCCCTCAACACAGTGCACAGCTTCAAATATTTAGGAGCCATTGTGTCAGACAATGGGTCTCGACAGGAAGTCCTCTCCAGGATCGCACAAACAACTGCTGCCCTGACAAGGTTGAAGCCCATTTGGAAAGACAGAACCATCAGTCTACATTCCAAAGTAAGACTGCTGCGCTCTCTGGTCATCTCCATCTTCCTATATGCTTGCGAAGCATGGACCCTCACAGCAGATCTCCAACGAAGAATACAAAGCATGGAGATGAGGTGCTACAGAAGACTTCTGTGCATTTCCTATACCCAACACATCACCAACATTGAAGTCCGACAGACCATCACACAAGCCATTGGACAACACGATGACCTGCTCACAGTGGTGAAGAAACGGAAACTCCGATGGTATGGCCACGTCACCAGATCATCAGGCCTTGCAAAGACCATTCTGCAAGGCACAGTGCAAGGAGGTAGAAGAAGGGGGAGACCGAAAAAGAGGTGGGAGGACAACATTCGAGAATGGACTGGTTTGACACTGAGCGAAGCCATGAGGGCTGCTGAGGACAGAGAAAGATGGAGTATGCTGGTTAAGCGATCATCTGTGGTGCCCCTACGACCTTTGGGTTATGGGACAGGATAGGATAGGATAGGACAGGTCTCTGTTCCTCAGAGTCAATGTATATCCAGGTCTGTTCCCTAAGGTCTGTAACAAACATAATAATGGGGCAACATAGGCCTGGAAGAATATGGACATAGAGGATTATAGTCCTGGGGGAACATAGATATGCTACCAACATGAATATGTTCCCTGTTTATGGTTGTGCCATACGACTATTTCAGGCAGTTTATGTTTATGGTTGTGCCAGTATGATTATTTCAAGCAGTTTATGTTAATGGTTGTGCCTGTATGACTATTTCAAGTAGTTG
>CM072520.1:1853161-1880842 GCA_036898135.1 Oncomelania hupensis
TCCTCTCACTGTCATCACTCCTCTGGCATACTATAATACATCGTCACCCCTCTCTCTCTCTCATATTATGTCCCCTCGATCATGCTATAATACATCGTCTCTCATGACCTCATTTTGGCAACAACATCAACAACATTATTCCATTTAACATCTTAATCAAGAAAATGATAGGAAAACTATTATTTATCAAAATATATCCCCTTTCCCCCTCATCCATCATCATTCATTCATGTACGCATGCTCGGAGTGTATAGCCACTAAGGAACTGGAATACTGGGCATCAACTCACCTTCAGTTTCCCAGCCTGTGAAGCACAGATACAGACAAAACACCACAACACAATACGATCTGTGGAGAGTGGGTGGTTCGTTAATGTCTTATTAAAATTCCCTAGAACAACCTAATACTTGCAAAATGTTAGGTCTTTGGAGGTCTCTAAACAAAGAGCACACACCCTTAGCACGTCACTCAACACAGAGATCACACAGCACTGTGGCAGCAGAAGTCCTCCTCAAATACTATAAGGTTACCTTTCTATAATAATTGTCACACTCATTGGTCATTCTTGTCCATTTTAAGGCACAAGACTTTGAGTGGTTTCAAACACAAAACACAGACCTTAGAAACGAACCCTACACTTATCCTATGATAGTGGAAGTTACAATCACTTCAATAGTCATCTAAACACAATCAGTATCGCCCTGACTCTGCCAGTACTGCCGCTTTCTTCCCAGTCCACAGTTCAAGGTACTGAGCTCCGTTCAACTATAATAGCTATCGAGCACGTGAAAACCATAGATCCTGACTTACACTATGCATCCCAAAACGCTGATTCAAACTTTGCACTTGGCAGTCTCAGAGATATGAAACTACTTACTATATGTACTATATGTACAACCTGACACAGCATAAACTCAGCGTGCGTCAAAACTCGTGTCGTCATAACAGAAAATAATGGCATTCTTCAGTTTTAACTCCTTGAGCTGAAATTGGTTCACATATATTCACAGGAACGCAGGAAAATTATTGGTTAGCATTAGAAATTCAAAAACCTTATTAGTCAATTTATCACAGATATTAAACGGACTTTCACAGCTTTTAAACGATTGAGCTGAATGTTGGTACACATAAGTATTCCAACGCGAAAAAAAAGGTAAACATTAGAAAACTGGAAAGCCTATCACCAACCGTTACAGTGGAGAATCACAGACTTTCCCAGTTTTTAACTGATTGTGCTGAAAATGAGGACTTATGCATTTCAACGTGGTAAAATGATTGGTGCGCATTCCACAAATGGAAACCCCTGTCAGTTAATCGTTATAATGGAAATAACAGACTTCTACAGTTTCTAACCAGATGGGTTGAAAAAAAAACCCAATTGAAAGCGTATATATAGCATGTTATAAATAGAACTTGTAACGCTCTTTGGAGCATGCTTTCTTCCACTAAATGCTACCACCCACATTATTCATTAAAGTGTATTTAATGTGGGTAACGGCATTAAGCGGAAGAGGATATCCAAAGGTGGTCAAGAGGCATCCAGCTGGCAGTCAAGAGGCAGGCAGGTGGTAGTCAAGAGGCAGGCAGGTGGTAGTCAAGAGGCAGCAAGGCGGTAGTCAAGAGGCAGCCAGGTGGTAGTCAAGAGGCAGCAAGGTGGTAGTCAAGAGGCAGCCAGGTGGTAGTCAAGAGGCAGCAAGGTGGTAGTCAAGAGGCAGCCAGGTGGTAGTCAAGAGGCAGCCAGGTGGTAGTCAAGAGGCAGCAAGGTGGTAGTCAAGAGGCAGCAAGGTGGTAGTCAAGAGGCAGCCAGGCGGTAGTCAAGAGGCAGCCAGGTGGTAGTCAAGAGGCAGCAAGGTGGTAGTCAAAAGGCAGCCAGGTGGTAGTCAAGAGGCAGCCAGGTGGTAGTCAAGAGGCAGCCAGGTGGTAGTCAAGAGGCAGCCAGGCGGTAGTCAAGAGGCAGCCAGGTGGTAGTCAAGAGGCAGCAAGGTGGTAGTCAAGAGGCTTCCAGCTGGCAGTCAAGAGGCAGGCAGGCAATGGTCAAGAGGCAGCAAGGTGGTAGTCAAGAGGCAGCCAGGTGGTAGTCAAGAGGCAACCAGGTGGTAGTCAAGAGGCAGCCAGGTGGTAGTCAAGAGGCAGCCAGGTGGTAGTCAAGAGGCAGCCAGGTGGTAGTCAAGAGGCAGCCAGGTGGTAGTCAAGAGGCAGCCAGGCGGTAGTCAAGAGGCAGCCAGGCGGTAGTCAAGAGGCAGCCAGGCGGTAGTCAAGAGGCAGCAAGGCGGTAGTCAAGAGGCAGCAAGGTGGTAGTCAAGAGGCAGCAAGGTGAGGCAGCAAGGTGGTAGTCAAGAGGCAGCAAGGTGAGGCAGCAAGGTGGTAGTCAAGAGGCAGCAAGGTGAGGCAGCAAGGTGGTAGTCAAGAGGCAGCAAGGTGAGGCAGCAAGGTGGTAGTCAAGAGGCATTTAAGTGGTCCATTGGCAAATGTGCGGCTCAGCTTCAGAACCTCTGGTCTGGCCGACTAAATGCCGCCCATCGGACCACTGTCGCGCCTCCTGACAGCCGCTCTGGTGCCAATAGCGGTACGCCTTCATACCGCCCACTAGGCGTGTGAGCACAGGATGGTGCCCGTGATGGGATTGAACCAGTTGCTGGAAGGCACTTGACGTATGTCAGCAGGCAGGAATTGAAGAAGTGTCAGATTCGCGATCCAGTTACTCAGTACAAACCAATACAGTTGCCGAAGTTCTAAGAGAATTCCATTTCAGAGGTGCCCGCACCAGAGAAGACCTCTAGTTCCGATTCGGAGTCAGAAGTAAGTCAGGGACCAAAAAGAGTGACTGCTGGAAAACTTACAAATCTCCATCATTTACCTAAATCTGCCGTTTACAGCATTGTTGTGAAGTTGTTTGAATAAATTATTCTGTTGCGGTTCAGATCTCTAGTCACTGTCAAGGTCAGAGCCAAAGAAAGTTAACAGGATAACAGGATAACAGGATAACAGGAATTTATTTCGCCAATTGACATGTAATAGATACAACAATCGGAATATTATTTGGTGTTGGACAATGGCAGAATGTTTTAGATTTAACATCTCTCTCTCTTTATCTCTCTTACTCTTTCTCTCTCTCTCTCTTACACACACGCACACATACCTACATACACAAATACACACATGTATGCACAACCACACGCACTCGCACAGCATACCCAACAATAACAAATAAACAGAAAGATATAGTAAAACACAAATGACTAGTCTAAAGTGATCACAAAAACATTCTAAATTATAGTAGTCACTGTAGTATATAGATATAGATGTACGAGCATGTAGGGAGAAGCAGGGCGTGCGCACGGCAGGGGGATCAGCGGTTGGAGGAGGATGCGGCGTTTAGAGATCTTACAGTTTGAGGGTAAAAGGAGTCTAGTCATTAGCCAAACTTGGTCCCATGCAAGTTCCGGGAAGTTCTGTTTGTAACTTTGTAGAATAGACCTGACGTTAAAGTGCGTGTCGTAAAAGGCGACTACAACTATGTGTGCATATGTGTGGGGAGTGGCCTACACCATGGACCCAGTCGCTTATCATCACTCTTCCCTAAAAAGATAACCTTCAGGAGTGTGAAAATTACCGCATCATCAGCCTCATCAGCCATCCCAGCAAGGTTCTCCTGAAAATAATACTCAACAGGTTGAAACCCCAAGCTGAACAAATCATAGCTGAAGAACAAGCAGGATTCAGGGCAGGGCGAAGTACCACTGAACATATTTTCAACCTCAGAATAATCTGTAAGAAATATCTACAGCACCAACAACATCTATATCATGTGTTCTTAGACTTCAAGAAGGCGTTTGACCGAGTCTAGCATGCAGCTCTATGGTCAACAATGAAAGTGTACAACATCAGCCCTGAAATTATTGAAGTCATCAAAAGCATGTATGACAAGGGTACCAGTGCAGTCCTCCCCAACAGCGCCATCGGGAACTGGTTCAGAACAACAATCGGTGTGCGTCAAGGATGCCTACTCTCTCCAACACTCTTCAACATCTTCCTAGAGCGCATCATGTCAGATGCTCGTGCAGATCATGAAGGCACAGTCAGCATAGGGGGTAGAGCAATCTCCAATCTTCGTTTTGCGGATGAAATTGATGGATTGGCTGGAGAGGAACAAGAACTTGAACAGCTGGTACAGAGGCTTGACACCACCTCCAGAGCTTATGGAATGGAAATAAGAGCAGAGAAGACCAAAATGATGACCAACAACACCAATGGCATCAACACGGACATCAAAGTCCAAGGTCAATCCCTCAACACAGTGCATAGCTTCAAATATTTAGGAGCCATTGTGTCAGACAATGGGTCCCGACAGGAAGTCCTCTCCAGGATCGCACAAACCACTGCTGCCCTGACAAGGTTGAAGCCCATTTGAAAAGACAGGACCATCAGTCAACATTCCAAAGTAAGACTGATGCGCTCCCTTGTCATCTCCATCTTCCTATATGCTTGCGAAGCATGGACCCTCACAGCAGATCTACAACGAAGAATACAAAGCATGGAGATGAGGTGCTACAGAAGACTTCTGGGCATTTCCTATACCCAACACATCATCAACGACGAAGTCCGACAGACCATCACACAAGCTATTGGACAACACGATGATCTGCTTACAGTGGTGAAGAAACGGAAACTCCAATGATATGGCCACGTCTCCAGATCATCGGGCCTTGCAAAGACCATTCTGAAAGGCACAGTGCAAGGAGGTAGAAGAAGATGGAGACCGAGAAAGAGGTGGGAGGACAACATTCGAGAATGGGCTGGTTTGACACTGAGCGAAGCCATCAGGGCTGCTGAGGACAGAGAAAGATTGAGTATGCTGGTTAAACGATCATCTGTGGTGCCCCAACGACCTCCGGGTTACGGGACAGGATAGGATAGGATAGGATTATACTTTTCAATCTCAAGAAATTCGTCTTTGGAATACACAAGACAAAAGTCCATTGCTAGCAGTCGTACGTACAGTAAATGTACATGACAACAGCATAGATAATGCAAGAATGGAAATAGTGTCAAAGTACCTGGTTTGTAAAGAACGTGGACCATCAATATGCTTCACCGTCGCCTACACACTGATACGTAGTATGCACTGACATGATGTCCCTTCACACTGATACGTAGTATGCACTGACATGACGTCCCTTCACACTGAAACGTAGTATGACATGATGGTCCCTTCACACTGATACGTAGTATGCACTGACATGACGTCCCTTCACACTGAAACGTAGTATGGACATGATGATCCCTTCACACTGATACGTAGTATGCACTGACATGACGGACCATTCTGGGGCCGTATTCAGAAAAGGCAATACCTGCCGTTAATTTACCATGAGGAGGGGTAAAATCCTTACCTTCCGCTGGTTTGGACTTATCTGGTATTCAGATAAGTTGTAACCGACCTGGCCTATCGGCCGAACGGCCAATAATTGTACCGACGCTCCCCCCTCCCTCTCCCCCTCCCCCTCCACCGTCCCCCTCCACCGTTCCCCTCCGGTAACACGTAGCCTTGCCGAGGTAAAATTGGCGAATTCAATTGTTTTCGCAATGATTTTGCATAGGGGACAACGGAACAGGCGTCTTTCGGGACAGATCAAATCCTCTAAATATACCTGGTGATGTAGAACATTGCAGAAAATTTACATTTCAAAGAATCGACATCGTGCGAATTGTGGATGAAGTAGGAGAGGAGTTGAAACATGCGAACCGGCATCGGTCCTTCCGGCATTCTTCCTTCATTGCAACTGTGTTTAACACTAGGTTTCCAGTTCTATTTATGCTTGTGCCAGTAACATTGTCGTAAAATACTTCCTTTTTGATGGTAGATTAATGACCAAAGCGAAGTACGAAAGTAAGATGTTTAGGGTTTCCTCTTTCAATTCTAATTAAACTAAATAATTTGTTATGGGAAAAGTTGCTTTTTCCTTCGTGTGATCCGTCGTCTGCTAAGAAAGCTGTTGTGGCGTTGTCATCGAAGAGCGCATGTGTAATAGAGGATGATTCAAATTTAGCCCAAGGTAGGGACAATGCTGCCGTGAACTGACAAAACCGAGCAAGTCCACAAAACCTACTTTCGAGAAAATCGACGTTTTGTGTTGCGCTATATTACGCGATCGTTTCTGGAAGTTTAAGGGCATATTATAATGCAATTCCTCGATTTAAGAGTGCATACCTTGAATGTTAAAGAAATGTTTGATAGATTTGATGTTTTAAGACTATTTGTGGACTTGCTTTGTTTTGTCAGATTATTCTTGAGATAGATCTTTGTTGAGAACATGACAAAACCAAGCAAGTCGCCCGCTTGGTTTTGTCAGTTTATTATTGAATTAAATCCTTGTTAAAAAAATTCACAAAACCAAGTAAGTCAAATCCACTTGGTTTTGTCAGTTTATTATTAAGTAAATCCTTGTTTTCAAAATTCACCAAACCAAGTAAGTCCCATAGGCCGTTTCGTTTCTTTGTTAAAAAGTCTGACGAGATGAGTCACATACGTTGGGTTTTGTCAGATGTGGGTGCAGCAGTTACAGTGAGTGCCTGTTTATTGTTATTAGCCATTCTTCACTTAATATTCCTGGGTTGGTATGCAGGAGTCATGTTTTTTTTTGCTCTCCCTTCAAAATAATATTAGATGCAGCCAATTTAATTTTAAAAATACAAAACTAGTTTCCTTTCAGTTTCCTATTGTAGCGATCTTCCTGCCACGTGTATGTCTTGTATTTTGTTGCCCTTGTTGTGTGTCTGTAATATATTTGTTGCTGTTTGTTTGTGGGTTCGGGCACTGAATAGAATAGGCCCAACGTTTCCCGGCGTGTCGTAAGAGGCGACTAACAGGGGTAATGTTAGCACGGCATCACTGGGCGAAAGTCTTCTACACAGAAGTCACCGGCCAGGGCGAGGAACCTCACGTTGCTACAGGTTCAACGACCACGTGCTCAAGGCCAAGGCGAGCCACACTGTATTCGTGGATTTCGGCTGTGCCCAACAGCCTGGAGAGGATTGGGCACCGCCAGGTCCTTTTTTGCCCAAGACACACTACATGCATGATGACACTATCCACAAATTCCATACCGGATAGGTCGTCGCCCGGCTCAAGGACCGCGCCTTCCGTTGGCCACCAGGACGGAGGTGTTAAGCATGCTACTGATGGACAATTTAGCAAGATCCGCACGAGAAACAACATCGTCATAGGAACTTGGAATGTCAGGACCCTAACTGCGGAAGGAAAATTAGAAGAACTGGCCCACGAGTTGGACCGCTATCGATGGAACGTTCTAGGCATTAGCGAACTGCGCTGGAAAGGCCTAGGTGAAACAACGACAGACAAAGGCCACAAGCTCTATTTCAGCGGTAGAGATGACAGGCACGAACACGGCGTTGGATTCTTGGTCCACAAGAACATTCTAGCCACTGTCATGGGTTGCCGCCCAGTAGACTCATTACCATCCGCCTGAGAGCAGCCCCTTTCAACATCACCATCATCCAGACCTATGCCCCAACATCAGACTATGACGACAGCGAAGTGGAGGATTTTTATGAAAATCTACAGGCGGTCCTTGACCAAGTGCCGAAGAAGGACATAGTCATAGTGCAAGGCGACTGGAATGCCAAGGTTGGCCAAGATGCGCACCACAACTGGGGAGACACATGTGGACCCCACTGCAACAACGAGACAAATGACAGGTGTCTGAGATTCTTGGAGTTTGCCAGATACAACAATCTGGTACTGGCAAACACGCTTGGTCTCCACAAAAACTCAAGACGATGGACATGGCACAGTCCCAGGGGGGAGCATCACAACCAAATAGACTACATCACGGTCAAGAAACGCTTCAGATCAAGCATCAACATTGGCAGGACACGCACTTTTCCAGGAGCAGACATCGGAAGTGATGATGTCTTTCCGGCTCCACTTGAAGATAGTAAATACTGCACTAGACTGAAGTTCGACCTGGACAAACTGCAAGACCCGGAGGTGGCAGAACTATTTCAGGCCACAATTGAAGGGACATTTGCACCACTGCTCATTTTGGGGGCTGGTGAAGTAGATGTCAACACCATGACCACCACCTTCAACTCAGCTGTAACAGATGCCGCCACTGAGATCCTTGGCAAGCACCGACCAAAGAAGAAGCCGTGGATCACACCTGAACTTTTGGATCTGTGTGATAAACGAAGAGAGATTTTAAAAAAGAAAGAAAAAGAACACCTCACAGGGAGCTGATGTCTACCGAAAAATCAACAATGACATCCGAAAAGGCATGCGCACAGCAAAGGGATAACTGGATAGAAGATCAATGCCAGGAAATAAAGAACAGTCTGAACAAGAACAACAGCAAGAAGGCCTACCAGACTGTAAAGCGGCTGACAAGTTTCAAACAGCCCAAAGTCTCCACGATCCAAAGCAAGTCTGGCATATGCCTTACAGAAGAACAAGAAGTCTTGGACAGATGGACAGAGTACTGCTCTGACCTTTACAACCATACACCAAATGGAGACCCATCAGTTCTAGCATGTCCCGAGAACAGAGAAGAAGAAATCCTCCCAATTCTCCGGGAAGAAGTTGAGGCAGCAGTGCAATCGCTAAAGAAAGGGAAGTCAGCGGGAGTGGACAACATACCCGCGGAACTGCTACAAGCAGGAGGAGAAGCGATGATTGATGCCCTCACCATTATCTGTAACAAGATCTGGCAGAGTGGAGAGTGGCCTATACCATGGGCCCAGTCGCTTGTCATCACTCTTCCCAAAAAAGGTAACCTTCAGGAGTGTGAAAATTACCGCACCATCAGCCTCATCAGCCATCCCAGCAAGGTCCTCCTGAAAATATTACTCAACAGGTTGAAACCCCAAGCTGAACAAATCATAGCTGAAGAACAAGCAGGATTCAGGGCAGGGCGAAGTACCACTGAACAGATTTTAAACCTCAGAATAATCTGTGATAAATACCTACAGCACCAACAACATCTATATCATGTGTTCATAGACTTCAAGAAAACGTTTGACCGAGTCTGGCATGCAGCTCAATGGGCAACAATGAAAGCGTACAACATCACACCTAAAATTATTGAAGTCATCAAAAACCTGTATGACAAGGCTACCAGTGCAGTCCTCCACAACAGCGCCATCGGGAACTGGTTCAGAACAACAATCGGTGTGCGTCAAGGATGCCTACTCTCTCCAACACCCTTCAACATCTTCCTAGAGCGCATCATTTCAGATGCTCTTGCAGATCACGAAGGCACAGTCAGCATAGGGGGTAGAGCAATCTCCAATCTTCGTTTTGCGGATGACATTAATGGATTGGCTGGAGAGGAACAAGAACTTGAACAGCTGGTACAGAGGCTTGACACCACCTCCAAAGCTTGTGGAATTCAAAAAAGTGCAGAGAAGACCGAAATGATGACCAACAACACCAATGGCATCAACACGGACATCAAAGTCCAAGGCCAATCCCTCAACACAGTGCATAGCTTCAAATATTTAGGAGCCTTTGTATCAGACAATGGGTCCCGACAGGAAGTCCTCTCCAGGATCGCACAAACAACTGCTGCCCTGACAAGGTTGAAGCCATTTGGAAAGACAGGACCATCATTCTACATTCCAAAGTAAGACTGCTGCGCTCCCTTGTCATCTCCATCTTCCTATATGCTTGCGAAGCATGGACCCTCACAGCAGATCTACAACGAAGAATACAAAGCATGGAGATGAGGTGCTACAGAAGACTTCTGGGCATTTCCTATACCCAACACATCACCAACGACGAAGTCCGACAGACCATCACACAAGCCATTTGACAACACGATGACCTGCTCACAGTGGTGAAGAAACGGAAACTCCGATGGTATGGCCACGTCACCAGATCATCAGGCCTTGCAAAGGCTATTCTGCAAGGCACAGTGCAAGGAGGTAGAAGAAAAGGGAGACCGAAAAAGAGGTGGGAGGACAACATTCGAGAATGGACTGGTTTGACACTGAGCGAAGCCATCAGGGCTGCTGAGGACAGAGAGAGATGGAGTATGCTGGTTAAACGATCATCTGTGGTGCCCCTACGACCTCAGGGTTACGGGACAGGATAGGATAGGATAGGATAGTTTGTTTGTTTATTTCCACACCTCGCGGAAGTTGCCGCGTAGGCGGAAGATCTACAGGATCCTTCATGGTGGGCAGGAAAGTACATGAAGAAAACTCTTTTTCAAAAAGCCGAACACGTCCTTTGCTGACCGAAATTTCGTCATCATTTTCACAGGAAAATAATATTGCACAGCAGCAATAACATGGATTCTCACTGGTCCACTTTATCTTAAGGCGCTTTCTCATTGGTCGGGAGGACTTACTTTTCTTTGTCAGGTTATTGTAGAAAATGACGTCATCATGCCAACTCGAGCATCAGCCAGAGGATCGCCGAAACAAAATCGCAGGGGACTTGCTTGGTTTTATCAGTTTATTCCCCCACTTAAAATTTTTTTAACAAGGACTTACTCTATGATATCTCCAAATCTAAACATAGTTCAGATTTGATTTTTGCAGGTAAGATGCGTCATTCTCTTGCAAGTTTGATGGCGCAAAAAAATCATTTTCGACCTTAGGTGGACTTACTCGGTTTTGTCAAATCACGGCAGCATGCGTCAGGTAGGCCATGTTTGAATACCGAGATAAGTTTACCGGCAGTTTTCTCCAACCCTGAGGTAAGATAAAACTACCGCAAGGTCTATACCTTGAGACAAATAACCTATCGAAGGGTTGCAAGCGGCTCTTTCTGAATACCGACCTTGGAGACTGGAGCTGAAATTCACATTGCTGGTTGAGATCAGGCAGTAGTCCGGAGGTATTCACACTTTTCTGCTATCCTATGCACCAACGGGAATCCCCTCAATGAAACATACTTCCGGGTTTTTTTCTCCGCGTGTTTTAGTGAGTTATTTCCAAATATTCAAGAATAATAATATGTGTCACTGGCCACCTGTATCGTACCCACACATATTTTTATTTTTTTTGCTGCAGTTTATTATCCCTTTCTATCGCCAGTGGCGCGCCTAAACCCTACCTACCTAACATTATTTGTGAATTTTTCAAAAATATTCGGAAAAACATAACGCCCAGATGCTGGCTCGAACCCACACCTGTCAGGCGCCATAGGTTTATGGCTTGTGAACAAGGCAAGTTAGTCCCGCCTTAGCCCACTTGGCCACAACGCTCGCGTAACATAGTCAGTTACTTCGTGTTTTGTGAAGGTTGCGACGGCGAAGCTATGGAAAACTACAAGAGTCTTCAGGTCTTGTTTCACTTTCTGTCGATGATCGACGCACCTCCGAAATCGCCACAAATACAGGCTTCTACGATTGTTTTTTGCATCCTTTCACTGAGCATGTACTTCCTCCACCGTTTTTATACTTATCCCACTCGTTTTCTGGCTCTAACAATCGTCGTTTTCGGCAATTTGCCATATTTAAAAGTCACGCATCAAGCTTTGATAAAAGCAAAACAAGCTAGACCGGAACTTGGTTTCATGCTAACCTCGTTTTAATTTATAATGGCGATACCCACGAGTTTTTATGAGAGGTGCCGGAAAGTTGTGAATAGTTTACATGAACAACGCCACTGCTGGTGACTGAAATGTTGAATGGTTGTGTTAGTTGGGAGCAGTGGGCAGGTAGATCGTAACACAGCAGATCTTCTTATCTGTGTTTGAGGTTTGTTTATCTCTCCTATAAGATGGCCAGTCTCTCTGTCTCTCTTTCTCTAGGTCTCATTTCAAAACACAAAAAGCGGCTTTATTTCCCTCACCACGATACCTTCCTTGCGTAAAGTATATTGCCCTTTCACGCTGGGACTCTGTTGTGAATCCTGCGGGTTTCTTTGTTACAAAAGAATGCCATTGTCTACCAATTATTACTTAGATGTAAGAGCAACATTTTTTTTTTCAAAACAAAAAGAGTTATATTTTAAAGCCACACTACAGGTAATCTTGAGTTGTATTTAGTAGATTTTGTTACACTCCCCAGGGGCAAGATGTAAAAAAGCGCATCCAGCGCTTACTCTTTTAAACTTGCAAAATAAAATTGCTATTTTCTCTCTCTCTCTCTCTCTCTCTCTCTCTCTCTCTCTCTCTCTCTCTCTCTCTCTCTCTCTCTCTCTCTCTGTCATTTCAAACTACAAAAAGCGGCTTTATTCCTCCCTCCACGATGCCTTCTTTGCGTAAAGTATATTGTCCTTGCACGTGGGGGCTCTGTTGTGGATACTGCGGGTTGCTTTGTAATAACAGAATGCCATTGTCTACCAGCTATTGGATAGATGTAAGAGCAACTGTTTTTGAAAAAAGAAAGAGTGTTATATTTCTAAGCCACACTGCAGGTAACCTTGATTTGTATTTCATAATTATTTTGAAAGCACCAAGGGCAAGATGTAAAAAAAACCGCATCCAGCGCTTACTCTTTTACCCTTGCAAAATAAAATTTATCTTATCTTATCTCTTTCTCTCATCTTTTCTTCTATCTCTCTTGTCTCTCTCTCTCTTTCAAAATAAAAAAATTTTTCTAAAAAACTTTATTTTTTTTCATCTTAATTTCTTTTTCTTCTTTCTCTTTATTTTGTTTTTACTTTTCTGGCTTTACTTTTTTTTTTCTTTGTTCCTTTCCCCTTCGCTGACTGGTGCTTTGTTTTCTTTTATTCTCTCCTTTCCTTTTCTTTGGTTCATTGTATTGTTTTATTTTATTTAAAAAAAATAAACAAAAAGCTTTATTTATTTTTTATTTTCCTCACTGATATGTTTCCTTGCGTACAGTATTGGTCGCAATCTTGTGAAGATGCTTCTTTTCTGGTGTTTCAAAAAATGCCATTGGAATTCTTTTAGTTAGATTAAGAAAAAATTTTTTGTTTTATGTTTTTTTTTATTTGGAAAATTAACTTATTTTATTTTATTTTTTAAGATGCATATGTTATTATTAATAATTTTATTATCTTGTTTTTTTTTTATAAAACAAGGAAAATTTATTTATAATTATTTATATTTATTTATTATAAATATAACTTTTTTATTTATTTCTAAGGTGAGAAACATCACTCATGCATCAATTTATGCAAAACTTTTTCAATGTTCGCAAAGTTTCCTACATGGGGTGCAATTTCATTCAATTGTACTTTTACTCCCACATAGAAGTCACTAAAAATATAGTTTTTTGTGCTCAGCGTGAATAGCTTCTCAACATATGCAGTGGATAATCCCTTTTGTTTGTGATTTTGCTGTATTTGTATCTCTGTAGTTATTTCTCGATAAATATAATAGCCTGTGATTTATATTGCAACTATTGTGGTGATGGTTTAGTATTGTACAGTAGTATGGATTTAGAATTTTAGATGGTGAAACAATTGTGGCAGTAGAGAATTTAGAATATAATCCATAGATGGTGAAGTGGCAGTAGTATGATACATAGTATAATCCATATCTTTTATTGGCCTCTGTATTATAGATAGAGTATTTTGGTATATATATTTAGTATTTTAGTATGCTGTTTCAATTGTTTGTAAATCTATTGTTTTTTTAGTATAGTTTATTTTTATTTACTTATTTTTTTTTTAGTTTTTTTTTTGTTTTTTTAGTTATTTTTTTTATTTACTTAATTATTTTTATATTTTTATTATAATTTATTTTATTATTTTAGATTGTTATAATAAACAATTTATTAAAAACATTATTGGTTTAATTACTTTTTAATTTTAATGATTTGTTTTATTTTAATTCTTATATTATTTTATTTTTATATGAATTGTTTAATTTAAAAACATTTTATTGTATACTTGAATGTGAGGATAGTCATTAATATAACTGTTTACTTTCTGAGCATCTGCTGGTGACTGCATATCACTAAATTCAACCCCTTCCTTAAAAACGCACATTTCCTAACAAGCATACATTTACAGGCGCACACTCTCACAGGCAAACGCCCACCAAAACTATATATTAATGCATTCTGTACTTTCTCGATCTCTCTCGAGTGCACGCAAACACATCATGTCAGTTCAGTTTTGTACCTCAAGGTGTGTTGTAGTGTATTCTGCAACAATGCGAGCGTGTATCTTGGTACAGATCGCCGCGCTTTGCGCCTGATTTGTGATTTGGGGAAAATCGCATATATAGCATCTATTATTATTATTATTATTAGAATTTTGTAGTGTAGTGGATTGTAGTGTAGTGGATTGTATTTTGGTGTAATGGATTGTAGATGAGTGTAGAGAATTGTAGAGCAGTGTAGTGCAGCGCAGAAAGGTGAAGTAGGATGTAGTATAGCATACTATAATATAGCATTGTATCGCCTAGCATAGTATAGCATAGTATGACATAACATCGATAGTATAGTATAGCGTAGTATAGCGTACTATAGCATGGCATAGTATAGTATAGTATAGTATAGTATAGTATAGTATAGTATAGTATAGTATAGTATAGTATAGTATTGTATAGTATAGTATAGCATAGTATAGTAGCTTCTTGGGGCGCCGAGTCGTGGAGTTAATACAAGGGAGCATTGCGGAATGAGATGAGACAAAATGTTGTGTTAATGTGTTAATTGGTTGAGTGATGTAATTGCTCAACACATTGCACAGCTCTAAATATTTAGTAGCCATTGTATTACACAATGGGTCCAAACAGGAGGTCCTCTCCAGGATCGCGCAAACAACTGCTGTCCTGACAAGGTTGAAGCCCATTTGGAAAGATAGGACCATCAGTCTACATTCCTAGGTAAGGCTGCTGCGCTCCCTTGTCATCTCCATCTTCATATACGCTTGCAAAACATGGACCCTCACAGCAGATCTACAACGAAGAATACTAAGCATGGAATTGAGGTGCTACAAAAACTTCTGGGCCTGTCCTACACCCAGCACATCATCAACAACGAAGTCCGACAGACCATCACACAAGCCATTGGACAACATGATGACATGCTCACAGTGGTGAATAAACTGAAACTCCGATGGTATGGCCACATCACCAGATCATCAGGTCTTGCAAAAACCATCCTGCAAAGCACTGTGCAAGGAGGCAGAAGAGGAGGGAGACAGAAAAAGAGGTGGGAGGACAACATTCGAGATTGGACTAGTTTGACACTGAACGAAGCCATTAGGGTTGTTGAGAACAGTGGGGTCCTGGAAAAAAGTGGGTTCCAAGCAAATGAACCCATTTGTTGCAAAGAAAGACAAGGTCTGATATCCATTTGTGCGTTTGTGCAAGTGCACACACACGCGCACACACACACACACACACACACACACACACACAAGCGAGAAAAAAGGATACCCACGGCTTTAATGAAGCAGATACAAATTATAATTGCTGCATAAGAATACCTGATTTAAAACTTCACCAGCACAAAGCAAGATTGTTTAAAATTATTGTATTTCCTGAAATCAATACAAAGGGACGCACCCTAAGATACTACTTGAAACGATACATGCCAAAAAGCGATTGGGGCGCTTGATTGCGTGGCCGTTCACTGGTCAACACTGGCGCCACGGGATCCCATCTCATGTGGGCATCGCGGGAAACGAGGTGGCCGACAAGGTTGCCGCATTGGGGTCTTCCGGGTTGGCATTCTCCTCGGCACCCGTACTCCAATCCTCCGTGGAGTTGGAAGGGGTGAAGGGGGAGGGTGGTGAAGGAGGAGTGTGGTGAAGGGTCTGGCGGCGATTGTGGAGAAATTGGGCGGCCAAGTTTGCTGCCTGGAGCGCCGGACGTTCGTCCCTGGCCTTCCCTATCACTAATACTCCACTCCTTCTCAATCAAACATACCACAGTACATTTAAAGGCCCTCGCATTAAGGCTGTGCTCGGGTCACTGGCGGACACGCCACACGCCACACGCCGACCGCGGGTCCCCAGTTGGATTCGAGCACTGCTTTGTTTGTACGCCCTGCCCTCAATCTACAGTTGGCACCACTCGTCGATGTCTGTGCGGGTCCCAGACAACCCACAGGACATGACGCGACGGGCTTCCGCAGTTCAGTGGAGGTGAAGGGAAATGAGTACCCTGGCTTTCACGGCTCCACTCATCCACTGGTCCACAGTGGGCACACTGTTGTAAATAGGGGAACGAACGAACGAACGAACGAACGAACGAACTTTATTTCGTAAAGGCATTGGCCCGTAGAAAAGGGTCACAATACAACACATGGAAAACACTTCCAATGTAAATAGAACAATTATCAAACGTCCAAGGTCATGGCGACGATGACACCCATCCGCGTCTCCTGTTCTGAAAATGAGTGTCATAATTACGAAAAACTTAATATTTACATACAATGCTCTATAAAATATGGTCGATATACGTTTGCCTTTGACGCAATGCGTAGAAAACATAAAAGGCCGATTTGCGAATCTGCTCAATGGATCCAATACGTTATACCGCCGTATAATGTTCGCTAATGCCTATAGTAAGTATTTCATCCTAATATCTCTTTACAAACGACAGTGATGAATAAAATGAGCTTCATCTTCAGTTTCATTACATGTGATGCACAAAATATTAACATTATTATAAATAGATCTCTTAAAAGATGACCCATTAATAGGTAATACACCGATGCGAAGTTTAACAATAAGCATCTGATGTCCAAATAATCAAAATATTCTTCACAAAAATCTGACTTGAATAAACTGTATACTCTATAAATATCTTTCTCTCTCACTGAACAGTTCCATTCTTGTACATACTGGTCCATCATTCTCTGCTTCAACATTGAAACAAAAGCAGATTCACATCCTACGCCCTGGTTAATAATCCACGCATATCCAAACCCTAATTTAAACAAAGTGTATTTCACTAGTGTTGCCCAGCATGCATTGCCTCTATCGTCCATACTTAACAGCATGCGAGGATTTCTTCTTCTTCTCTGTTCTCGGTAAATGTTAGAACTGATGGGTCTCCATTTGCTGTATGGTTGTAAATGTCAGAGCAGTACTGTGTCCATCTGTCCAAGACTTCTTGTTCTTCTGTAAGGCATATGCGGGATTTGCTTTGGAAGTTGGAGACTTTGGGCTGTTTAACACTTCCATAGTCTGGTAGGCCTTCTTGCCGTTGCTCTTGTTCACACTGTTCTCTATTTCCTGGCATTGATCTTCTATCCAGTTCTCCTTTGCTGTGCGCATGCCTTTTCGGATGTCATTGTTGATTTTTTTGGTAGACATCAGCTCCCTGTGAGGTGTTCCTTTTTTTTTTTAATATATATATTTTTTATCTCTCTTCGTTTATCGTACAGATCCAAAAGTTCAGGTGTGATCCACGGCTTCTTCCTTGGTCGCTGCTTGCCAAGGATCTCAGTGGCGGCATCTGTCACAGCTGGGTTGAAGGTGGTGGTCATGGTGTTGACATCTACTTCACCATCCCCCAAAATGAGCAGTGGTGCAAATTTCCCTCCAATTGTGGCCTGAAATATTTCTGCCACCTCCGGGTCTTGCAGTGTGTAGAGGTCGAACTTCAGTCTAGTGCACTTTGCTGTATTTACTCTCTTCAAGTGGAGCAGGAAAGACATCATCACGAGATCGTGGTCACTTCCGATGTCTGCTCCTGGAAAAGTGCTTGTCCTGCCAATGTTAATGCTTGATCTAAAGCGTTTCTTGACCATGATGTAGTCTATCTGGTGGTGATGCTCCCCGCCGGGACTGTACCATGTTCATTGTCTGGAGTTTTTGTGGAGACCAAGCGTGTTTGCGTGTTTGAATCTTGAATCTTTGATACTTTTTTTTTTTAAATTAGGGACCAAGATTTTAGACTACTGATACCGTCTAATCTTCCAATCTGTTCCTTAACAAATTTACTTAGTAAAGAACTTTAACTTTAACTTGGAAATCATAAAACTCACACGCACACAGACACACACACACACACACACACACACACGCACATGCACTCACACAGAGACAAACATAATCACACCAGCATCTTCATGTCATACTTGAAAAACAAGCTTGATGTGATGACGTTTTCCCCCAATATATGTGGGCAAACACACAAACGCACACACACACACACGCACACCCACACAAACACTCTCTCTCTCTCTCTCTCTCTCCAAACTTCTTACATTGTGTTCTTGCTATAGTAAAAACAACCCCACAATTGTCCTTTGCAACCTTTGTTTATACTTTACTGCGTTTTTCCTTATGTTGAATACGAAATATGCTTAAAAAAATGTATCATTATCCTATCCTATCCTATCCTATCCTATCCTATCCCGTAACTCGAAAGTCATTGCCAGAGTCGAAACTAAATAATATTCGGAGGAACCTAACGCCAAGAGGCAGGATCGGTCCCACACCTGTCAGGCGCCATTGGTTTCTAGCCTGTGGAAAAGTCCAGTTAGTCCCGCCTTTGGTCACGTCACGAGGCCACAACACTTGCGTATGTGATATTATATGTGACGTGGCAACATTAATACATAAATTCGAAGTACGAAAATCAGAAGTTATTCTGTATCTTGGGATTTGCTTCTTATTCAGTGAAAATGTGTTTATAGTTGTACAATAATTTGATAGGTTATGTTAGGTGACAGTACTTTAACTAACAAGATTAATTCCAGTCCGTGATCCTTGCAGTTTGGCCAAAGTGAGACAAAGTTGTTGCAGTAGGACTCCCCTGCTTTATCCATCATTGCTGCATTGGCTAATGTGCAGCACCACGACCATCATCACCACACTGTGCTTCAACGACCACATCAAGGACTAGACCTACAACCACACACAACACACTATCACAGAACCCCTTGGGGTCATGAGCAATCTTGCCACTGTAGATTGTTCTAACCTATACAGGGAAAAGTGAAAGCCCCAGTTGAAAACCTATCTTTCCTTAATAGGCATGACCGATTCACTGCGGCAACACCCCCGTTGGAGTGCCGGGGGTTTCAGTATAAATAGTACCCCCACTTTCTGGAAATTTAGTGCTTTAAATTCCCACTGTCACTGTCTTTCTCATTTGCTCTTTCTCATTCCTGCTCTGTCCTATCAATCTGCTATACTATCTTCTTCTTCGCTAGATTAGTGACCTACCTTTTTTCTTGAAAACTCTTCCGGGACAAGACTCCTTGTTTGTGTATGGGGTCTGTTGGATCAGCTTGGGAATGTTGGACGCTTTCTGCCGGGTGGTCACTAGGGCTTCCTATGATGTTATTATTTAGCAATATAGGCATTTTATATGTATGTGTTTTGTTGATAATTTATAATGATGTTTGTATTCTATTTTGTTTTTGTAACCGGGGGTTTGATTAGTTGGGGTTAAGCCTCAGCCGTCCCCTGCGTGGGATGTCTTTAGTGTAAAGTGACTCGCTGGTGGAGGGCATTCAATTTTCCCTCTAGGGTTGTTTCAGCAGATCTTTTATGCGGATCGGGGGTTGTCCGGTCCTGATTTGGCTCGGAAGAGTCCGCTGGACCTAAAGCAACAATCAATCAATCAATCAATCAAAGGACCATTAGTGGATTCATCGTAATGACAATGATACCAACATTGTTTGAATGATTACATCATAGAGTGTTCTTGTATAGCGCTTTTCCAGCTGAAGGCGAGCTCAAGGCGCCCATTGTGTAGACAGCCTTGTGAAACCCATTCACACCCAACCCAGCATGATCTCTTGCAGAGTGGACAGGAAAGTGGACCACTGGCACCTGCGATTTTGGCGTGTATCCAATAGCATCCAGTAGCACACCTACTTCCTCTCTTTTGGGTTCATAGGCGACAGAGCCCCTGCGAGCGACAAATCCATAATAGACAAAGTATGGTCACGCCACAACCAGACAGCGGTTCATTAATTATTTATATCACCGCGCGAGAACACAAAGTGAATGCATTGGATTCTTCATTTGACTGATATATAAATTCCCACTTGCCTGGGACAAATTAGTCTGATGAACGTTGGCAGTATGATTTCAGACTAGCTGGATAGAAGGTTTGCCTTCAAGGTGTCGATAGTGTAGTGTATTTAACAATAACATCTAAGTGTTGCCGACACGGAGTGAGATATTGAACTGTGCTTTAACAAAACAAAAGCGCAGATGTTGTGGGTGTTATTTTGGTGTTTTTTGGTCTTGACTTGAACCTTTATTATGGCTACGTTGTTGAAGGTCAAAACGGTGACCTTGTTTACCTTACTTTTGATTTTGCTTGGGAGGATAACTGCACCCAGTGACGACAAATCGCAGATTTCTCCAAATTTCCCGGATGTGACACCATCACTGGATACCTTGACTACTATGTCAACAGCTACCTCATCACTGGTGACCTCAACAGCTACGCCATCACTGGAGATGTCACTAATGGTTACATCAACAGCGACGTCATCACTGAAGACGTCAACAGTAACGTCATCACTAGAGACGTCAACTGCTAGGTCATCACTAAAGACGTCAACTGCTATATCACCACTAGATAAGTCAACAGATACGTCATTATTGGAGACGTCAACAGCTACGCTATCACTGGAGATGTCACTACTGGATACATCAACAGCTACGTCATCACTGAAGACGTCAACAGTTACGTCATTACTGGATGCTTCAACTGTTAAGTCATCACTAAAGACAACAGCTACGTCATTATTGGAGACGTCAACAGCTACGCTATCTCTGGAGATGTCACCACTGAAGACGTCAACAGCTACGTCATCATTGGAGACGTTAACATCTACGTCACCATCGGATATGTCAACAGCTACGTCGTCAACTTCACGTTGTGCAAAGCGTAACCAATCTATTCCGGATGTGTGTAATACCAAATTTATGTGCGAAACAGAAAGGGGACGCTTCCTGATGAAGACACGGCTCTGCTCTGATGCCAAACCAATCATTGACCTTACTGAAAGTGTAGGACATGGCACCGTGGACATAGCGCATGGAATGTCACTATTCCTGATAAAACGAATAACAGGAAATATCTCAACCTGACCATCAACCCTACCAACAAAGCACAAGATACATTGAATTTTACTATTCGCTTGGATGAGTACTACACTGGTAAGGTTCACGAATTCGACAGCGAACTTTTGTCCAACACGCCCGCCACCGTGATATCACCCGTCAACCTCACCATCACCCTCTCCAACTTCGATACTTTAGGTAACACACTCACACACACACACACGCACACACACACCCTCACACACACTATCCTATCCTATCCTAAACCGTAACTCGAGGGTCGTAGGGGCACCACAGATAATCGATTAGCCAGCGTACTCCATCTTTCTCTATACTCAGCAACCCTCATGCGATTGGTCAACGAAATGCGTCGAAGTACACGGTCTTTACGTAATGTTGAAGCACGTGGACGACCGGACCGAGGCTTGTCCACCACTGAACCAGTCTGGCGCTTCTCCTGCAGAATCCTTACAACCGCGCTGTGACTGCAGCCGACTTTTCTGGCGATCTGATGACAAGAAGGTCATTCCTCCGTCATCACTGACATCCTAATACGTTCCTCCAACGTCAGATTTCGCGTCTTTGTCATGGTTGATGAAGAAATTGTATGAAATCAAAAATACAAGATGACAAGAGAGCGCAGCAGCCTTATCTTGGAATGCAGAATGATGATCTTGTCTTTCCAAATGGGCTTCAACCTTGCCAGGGCAGCAGTTTTTTGTGCGATCCTGGAGAGGACTTCCTGTGGGATACAATGGCTCCTACATATTTGAAACTATGCACTGTGTTGAGGGATTGGCTTTGGACTTTGATGTTCATGTTAATACCATTGGCGTTGTTTGTCATCATTTTGGTCTTCTCTGCACTTATTTCCATTCCATAGGCTCTGGATGTGTTGTCAAGCATCTGTACCAGCTGTCCACGTTCTAGTTCCTTTCAAGCCAATCCATCAATGTCATCAGAAAATGGAGTTAGGATGTTGCTCTACCTCCTAAGCTGACTGTGCCTTCGTGATCTACAAGGGCATCTGACATGATGCGCTCTAAGAAGATGTTGAAGAGTTTTGGAGATAGTAGTGGTGCAAATTTCCATCCAATTGTAGCTTGAAATATTTCTGCCACATCCGGGTCTTGCAGTTTGTCCAGGTTGAACTTCAGTCTAGTCTTTCAAGTGGAGCCCGAAAGACATCATCACGAGATCGTAATCACTTTTAATGTCTGCTTTTGGAAAAGTGCGTGTCCTGCCAATGTTGATGCTCGATCTGAAGCGTTTTTTGACCATAATGTAGTCGATCTGGTTGTGATGCTCCCCGCCGGGACTGTGGCATGTCCATCGTCTGGATTTGTTGTGGAGACCAAGAGTGTTTGCCAGTATAAGATTGTTGTATCTGGCAAACACCAAGAGTCTCAGACCCCTGTCATTTGTCTTGTTGTTGCAGTGGGGTCCACATGTGTCTCCCCAGCTGTGATGCGCATCTTGGCCAACTTTGGCATTCCAGTCACCTTGCATAATGATTATGTCCTCCTTTGCCACTTTTTCAAGGGCAGCCTGTAGAGTTTCATAAAAAATTCTCCACTTCGCTGTCGTCATATTCTGATGTTGGGGCTTAGGCTTGGATGATGGTGATTTTGAAAGGGGCTGCTCTCATACGGATGGTAATGAGTCTACTGGAGATTGGGCGGCAACCCATGACAGTGGCTAGAAAGTCCTTGTGGACCAAGAATCCAACGTTATGTTCGTGCCTGTCATCTCTATCTCTCTCTCTCTCTCTCTCTCTCTGAAATAAAGCTTGTGGCCGTTGTCGGTCGTTGTTCCACCTAAGCCTTTCCAGCGCAGTTCGCTAATAATAATAATAATAATAAGAAGAAGAAGAAGAAGAAGAAGAAGAAGAAGAAGAAGAAGAAGAAGAAGAAGAAGAAGAATAAGAATAAGAATAAGAATAAGAATAATAAGAAGAAGAATGCTCACATGTTTCACCCACTCTCACACACAACAAACACATCTATCACTCAAACATGTGGTGTAAAGGCAGGGAGATCGCTATTAGAGGACGAAAAGAAAATCCAATTTTTATTTATGAAATTTTTAGATTGACCGCATCCAATACCATTATTAAAAGGGGGTAGGAAAACGGAGTACCCGAAAAAGAACCTCGGTGACCTGAATAGTCTCCTATAAGTTCTCCCCTTGCGGGAATGGAAACTGCGACCTTGGGCCTAGGAAAACAGCTCATTACCCACTGAGCGACCAGATCACTTCTTACCACATGTTGTAATAAAAGGTTGATGCATGTTGTTAGTGACTTCTATCAATGTAATACATGTATCAAATGTGATGTACTCCTTTAGATTAAAGAGCAACTTGTATGTCTTTGTTAGTTAACGTGAATTGATAAAATGTATATGTTATTTGGAACTGTGATTATATAAAACTGTGATCCTCGTTTTTATACAGCTGATACATAATTCAGATCACACGAACGAGAGAGAGAGAGTAAGAGAGGGAAGAAAGAAAAAAAAGGAAAGGGAGAGAGAAGAGAGAGAGAGAAAGAGAGAGAGAGTAAGAGAAGGAAAGAGAGGGATAGAGAAAATGAAGACATAAAAAAGGAGAGAGTAAGAGAGGGAGGAAAGAAAAAAAAACGACAATGGAGAGAGAGAGAGAGAGAGAGAGAGAGAGAGAGAGAGAGAATGCCAGCATCATTAACAAAGAGAGAGAAGAATACAGGAAGGGAGGTGGAGAGGAGAAGCGACCATGGAGGAATAACACAGGGGGACGTGATCGCAAGGGTGGGGGGGGGGGTGGGGGTGAAGTAGTCACAGAAAGAGTGGAAATAGGGAGGAGGGTGGGGGCAAGCGTGGTGAGGAGGAAGTGGGCTAGGAGAGAAAAGACCCGTCCTGGTAACAACTGAAAACCTTAGGAAGAACACACAGTGCAACAAATCAATATTGGCTACAAAGTAATTTTCAACATCAAAACTAGGCTAATCCTGCATCAAGTTTTCACAAGCTTATACCAACAAAGATTAATGGTACACACATAATTAGTGTCTAAAAACATGAATGACTCACGCAATCTTGGAACGTAATCAAACTGCCCACTAAAAGTGTAATTCATAGAAAAGAAAAGCATTTTGCCGATGAAGAACTTTTTAGAAGACGGGTAACATGGCTTACCCTCAACATTATTAATGATTTTAACCACCCCCCCTCGACTTTCCCTCCCAAAAAACAGGAGGGAATTGGATTTTTTATGGTGGGCATTGATTTCTAAAACATAGATCAACAAAGCCATGAATGGACAACAAAATCAATTGGTAGCCAGTTGTTGAAGAAGCAAAAAATACCTCTCTCTCTCTCTCTCTCCCTCTCTCTCTCTCTCTCTCTCTCTCTCTCTCTCTCTCCGCAATACTAAGTTTACAGTCTGTGGAATTTTCATAATTAAACTAATTCCCAAACCTAGTTAGACTGAAATACAAGATAAAGGAACGGCAATCCCTAACCTCCATTGTTTGTCTGTATTCGAATGCTTTGCTTCCTACAAATACCTTCGTCTCATCATGTCAGACTGAATTTTAACGAATTCAATTCACTACAATAAATGCATGAAGTTGGAAACAAAAAGTTCCAAATGCAAACAAAATGTGAATATATTCTTGCTTAATTTCAGGTTCAGTGGAGGCTGACGTGGTCCTTGTGATGGATGTGTATTGTTTCAAATTCTATACAGTGTCGGACTTTATTAAGGATCTCGTCTCCATGCTTCACATCGACAACGGCAAAGGTCGTGTTGGAGTGGTCGTCCAAAGCTCCAAAGGGGTCGACGTAGTATTCCACCTCAACGCTTATGGTACCACTGCCAAGGTCTTGAACGCCATAGGCCAGATTGAGGAGGACTATCCCACCAGCACCAACACCAATGACGCTCTCCACACCGTGAGAACGGAGATGTACACGCCACACAACGGCGACCGTCCCGCTGTTCCAAACTTGTGTATTGTGATCAGTAACGTAAGGAGCTTTCGTACATCAATTGAAGAAGCTGAAAAGGCCCGGGCAGAAAGCATCCACGTGGTCGCCCTTTATAGATGGCTTAACGACACTGCCATCAGAGAGTTGGAAGGTATTGTTAGCATGCCAGTGGTGGACAACCTTTTTGTACTAAAAACTGGTGAAATCAGAGCTGTGGAAGATAAGATATTCGCTGCTTTTTGTCCAAGTAAGTTGTAATCCGTGATGTGTATAATAATAATAATAATAATAATAATAATAATAATAATAATAATAATAATAATAATAATAATAATAATAATAATAATGATGATGATGATAATGATGATGATAATGATGATAATGATGATGACGATAATAATAATAATAATAATAATAATAATAATGATGATGATGATGATGATGATGATGATGATGATGATGATGATGATGACGATAATGATGACGATATTGATAATAATAATAATAATAATAATAATAATAATAATAATAATAATAATAATAATAATAATAATAATAATAATAATACAAAATAATAATAATAATAATAATAATAATAATAATAATAATAATAATAATAATAATAATAATAATGATGGTGGTGATGATGATGATGGTGGTGATGATGATGATGATGATGATGATGATGATGATGATGATGATGATGATGATGATGATGATGATGACGATAATGATGACGATAATGATGATGATGATGATGATGATAATAATAATAATACTAATACTAATACTAATACTAATACTAATACTACTACTACTACTACTACTAATAATAATAATAATAATAATAATAATAATAATAATAATAATAATAATAATAATAATACATAGCATTTTTATAGCCCACCATTTCAAACAGTTTAACACCATTCGCCTTACACCCACACACAAACACACGCGCGTGCACGTGCATTCACACACACACACACACAAACACACACACACTCATGTTGACCATGCATTACATAGTGAGCCAGGCATAATTACAGCCTAAGGAAGAACAACAGCAAGGGTGCAAGACTGCCGTGCGATGGCAATGTTCATCAACATTTTTATTTTATTTAATCATCACATTTGTTTGACTTTGTTTTCATTTATTTTGTTTATTAGTGTTACGTTGAAGCGCGCACGATAGTTCGTGTGTGACGCGCGCGATAGATCTGATCGTTTTATTTTGCAAAGCATGCAATAAAAGAGTGTATTTACCTTTGATTTGATTTTGCGTTGCTGTTAGAAGAAGCTTTGTATAACGTTGATAATTTTAGTTGGTCGATATTATTTGAGAATTTTCTAGAGTTGATTGTTTACTATGCTTATGGATAATTCTAGTGGTAACTAAAGAAGCTTCCATCCCAAATAAGGTTGTATGACGTGAGACAGTGATGATGAAGTTTGTTCTGATTGGTTGAGGTGTGTCAAGCTGGGGTATTCTTACCCTTTCTGGAGTGTAGAGAGACTATACATAGAGAACCGCACTGTTTCAAAAGGTGGTTGAAAGTTGTTGGGTTGATAGTTGAGAATTGTTGTGTTGAAAGTAAAAAGTTGATAGTTGAGATTTGTAGAGTGGAAAAAGCGATTGAGCGATTGTATGCAGTTGTTGATGTATGCTGAATAAAGCTGGAAAATCGCATACGACGGCTCCAGCCTTGTTGATGAATGAACGGGTTGCGTGGATAAACGAATCTGAGTTACACCTATCAGGAGGATTAAAGCATTGGGGCTGAATCCTATCCTATCCTATCCTGTCCCATAACCCGAAGGTCGTAGGGGCACCACAGATGATCGTTTAACCAGCATACTCCATCTTTCTCTGTCCTCGGCAGCCCTCATGGCTTCGCTCAGTGTCAAACCAGTCCATTCTCGAATGTTGTCCTCCCACCTCTTTTTCGGTCTCCCCCCTTCTTCTACCTCCTTGCACTGTGCCTTGCAGAATGGTCTTTGCAAGGCCTGATGATCTGGTGACGTGGCCATACCATCGGAGTTTCCGTTTCTTCACCACTGTGAGCAGGTCATCGTGTTGTCCAATGGCTTGTGTGATGGTCTGTCGGACTTCGTCGTTGGTGATGTGTTGGGTATAGGAAATGCACAGAAGTCTTCTGTAGCACCTCATCTCCATGCTTTGTATTCTTCGTTGGGGATCTGCTGTGAGGGTCCATGCTTCGCAAGCATATAGGAAGATGGAGATGACCAGAGAGCGCAGCAGTCTTACTTTGGAATGTTGACTGATGGTTCTGTCTTTCCAAATGGGCTTCAACCTTGTCAGGGCAGCAGTTGTTTGTGCGATCTTGGAGAGGACTTCCTGTCGAGACCCATTGTCTGACACAATGGCTCCTAAATATTTGAAGCTGTGCACTGTGTTGAGGGATTGGCCTTGTACTTTGATGTCCGTGTTGATGCCATTGGTGTTGTTGGTCATCATTTTGGTCTTCTCTGCACTTATTTCCATTCCATAAGCTCTGGAGGTGGTGTCAAGCCTCTGTACAAGCTGTTCAAGTTCTTGTTCCTCTCCAGCCAATCCATCAATATCATCCGCAAAACGAAGATTGGAGATTGCTCTGCCCCCTATGCTGACTGTGCCTTCGTGATCTGCAAGAGCATCTGACATGATGCGCTCTAGGAAGATGTTGAAGAGTGTTGGAGAGAGTAGGCATCCTTGACGCACACCGATTGTTGTTCTGAACCAGTTCCCGATGACGCTGTTATGGAGGACTGCACTGGT
>CM072520.1:1881342-1933842 GCA_036898135.1 Oncomelania hupensis
ACCCACAATGTGTATGGATTTAAATTATTGTTTGTTATGAGTCATAGTTGCTATACCCCAAAAAAATTAGCTTTTTTTTGTGTGTTTTTTTTTTACCAATTCACCCTCCCCTTCTGTTTAAACAAACACACGCACACGCACACACCCACACATATTTTTGTAGAAACGACGGTCTGATGACTGTTGTGAAAAAAAGAGATTATTTTGACACACTTTCCATTTCTTTTTACATTATTTTGACATTTTCCATTTTTTGAAGCTATCCCTAACACTAACCCCTAACCCAAACCCTAACCCTAACTCTTAACCTAACCTTAATCCTAAAACAGCTCTAACTCTACGGAGCGCTATTTTGACGTCAAAATAGTGCGGCCTTCCAAAAAAGTCAAAAGAAACCATGTGGAGTTTTATGTGTGTGTCAGAGTAACGTCAATAAATATTCAGTTATTTCTTTATTTTTAAATTTTAAATGTTATATAATTATATATCACACTGTTAATATCACAAATTGCAAACACATATACGTGTACCAAACAAGTATAATTTATTTTCCAGACCATACATCACAGGTTACATTATCCTTTTAAACCTGACAGTTTGTGATATATTATCACTGATTTAAATCAGCTCTATGGGCATGGAGCTCTATGGGCAACAATGAAAGTGTACAACATCAGCCCTAAAATTATTGAAGTCATCAAAAGCCTGTATGACAAGGCTACCAGTGCAGTCCTCCATAACAGCGTTATCGGGAACTGGTTCAGAACAACAATCGGTGTGCGTCAAGGATGCCTACTCTCTCCAACACTCTTCAACATTTTTCTAGAGCGCATCATGTCAGATGCCCTTGCAGATCACGAAGGAATAGTCAGCATTGGGGGTAGAGCAATCTCCAATATTCGTTTTGCGGATGACGTTAATGGATTGGCTAGAGAGGAACAAGAACTTGAACAGCTGGTACACAGGCTTGACACCACCTCCAGAGCTTATGGAATGGAAATAAGTGCAGAGAAGACCAAAATTATTACCAACAACACCAATGGCAACAACACGGACATAAAAGTCCAAGGCCAATCCCTCAACACAGTGCATAGCTTCAAATATTTAGGAGCCATTGTATCAGACAATGGGTCCCGACAGGAAGTCCTCTCCAGGATCGCACAAACAACTGCTTCCCTTGCAAGGTTGAAACCCATGTGGAAAGACAGGACCATCAGTCTACATTCCAAGGTAAGACTGCTGCGCTCCCTTGTCATCTCCATCTTCCTATATGCTTGCGAAGCATGGACCATGACGGCAGATCTACAACGAAGAATACAAAGCATGGATATGAGGTGTTACAGAAGACTTCTGGGCATTTCCTAAACCCAACACATCCCCAACGACGAAGTCCGACAGAGACCATCACACAAGCCATTGAACAACACGATGACCTGCTCACAGTGGTGACGAAACGGAAACTCCGATGGTATGGCCACGTCACCAGATCATCAGGCCTTGTAAAGACCATTCTGCAAGGCACAGTGCAAGGAGGTAGCAGAAGAGGGAGACCGAAAAAGAGGTGTGAGGACAACATTCGAGGATGGACTGATTTGACACTGAGCGATGCCATCAGGGTTGCTGAGGATAGAGAAAGATGGAGTATGCTGGTTAAACGATCATTTGTGGTGCCCCTACGACCTCCGAGTTACGGGACAGGATAGGATAGGATAGGATAGGAAATTATCAGTAGCCCACTCTTTTTTTCTGTTGGATAATGACATAATACATTTGAATAGTTGACACCTTGAAGATTGCATGGTGATTAAAATTAAAAGAATTAGCTTAGTCTTAGATAACAGTCTTACAAAGAGTAGTTTTCTAGAGGTGATATTTGAAGTAATTCTTAGTAAAAGTTGACGTCACACATGGCGTGCTTTTTTTAATCAGGTACGCTCCCACAATATTTTTTGTGTTGGTTTTTTTTTTTGGCCAAAAAACATCAAGCGATGATGAATATAATGTGTAGACATCACTTGTTTAAGTGATTTTGCGTTCTTATGATTTCATTATTCCTTAGTGAGAATCAATATTTGTGAATTAAATGGTTTTTGTGGTGGCAGTGACCTTGAACTTCAACCAAGGTCACAATTACATCCTTATAGTTTGTTTGCGAACATTCACTCTTAAGCTTTAAACTACCCATGATGCTTTTGCTGAAGTAATGAAAAGCCACGGAAAGTGATCAATAACCTGAACAACTGCTCTGTACCCATGATGCATCTGTTATGTGTGTGAAGGAATGAAGAGCCACGGAAAGTGACCGATAACCTTTACAACTGCTCTGTACCCAACTACGCCGACTTTGAGCCCGTTTTCCGTTGCAACAAGAGACAGGAATGCTTCGGAGGAGAAGATGAGGAAGGATGTCCCTACAACACTGAGCAATGCGGAAAGGACGCGTTTGAAGAGAACAACAAGTAAGTAGGCCTATTGCTTTTCTGATTCTCTTTTTCCCTCTCTCTCTCTCTCTACCCCTTGGGGTCATGAGCAATCTTGCCACTGTAGATTGTTCTAACCTATAAAGGGAAAAGTGAAAGCCCCAGTTGAAAACCTGTCTTGCCTTGTAGGCATGACGATTCACTGCGGCAACAGTACCCCCGTTGGAGTGCCGGGGGTTTCAGTATAAATAGTATCCCCACTTTATGGAAATTTAGTGCTTTAAATTCCCACTGTTGCTATCTTCCTCATATACTCTTCCCATTCCTGCTCTGTCCTATCACTCTGCTATACTATCTTCTTCTTCGCTAGATCAATGACCTACCTTTTTTCTTGAAAACTCTTCCTGGACAAGACTCCTTGTTCGTGTATGAGGTCTGTTGGATCAGCTTGGGAGTGTTGGACGTTTTCTGCTGGGTGGTCACTATTGCTTCCTATGATGTTAGTATTTAGCAATATAGGCATTTTATATGTATATGTTTCGTTGATGATTTGTAATGATGGTTGTATTCTATTTTGTTTTTGTAACCGGGGGTTCGCGTAGTTGAGGTAAACCCTCAGCCGTCCCCCGCGTGGGATGTCTTTATTGTAAAGTGACTGGCTGGTGGAGGGCGTTCAATTTTCCCACTAGGGTTGTTTCAGCAGATCTTTTATGCGGATCGGGGGTTGTCCGGTCCTGATTTGGCTCGGAGGAGTCCGCTGGACCTAAAGCAACAATAAATCAATCAATCAATCTCTCTCTCTCCCTCTCATCCTCTCTCTCTCTCTCTCTCTCTCTGCTGGATGGAAACCATATCATTGGAGATAATGATGAATATGTCACACCCACTGCCTCAACAGTGGATACACAAGTGTTGTCTGACCACACAAGAAACAATCATCCCAAATATCTAACACATAAGACACCAGAGGGAACAATTACATCAATTTTATTCACAAAATTTTTCATCAATTTTTATTAATTTTTATTATTGTTTGTTTACCAGTTTTGTCTTCATTATAATTAAGTGTGATTGTGAGTATACAGGGGGGTAAACTGGTAAACAAACAATAATAATAATAATAAAAGATTGAGATAATAGTTTTCTTTACAATCTTTCTTGCTACAGCCTAAACTAATTTTTGTTGGGTCACGAAAATGTCTTGCCAGTCTGTTTCTCGAGATTTTGGCCCTAGCCTTTTATGCTGTGTGTATTTTGTCATCCCAGTGTTCAAATAATTGTACGGTTAGTAGACGAATGTTTGTGTTGTTATGAGTGAAATTGATTGGAATGCTGTTGTGTACAACCTAATCTTCATATTTATAACTACCCTACACCCCTTACCCCCCTGTGTACCAACAATCACACTTAACTATAATGAAGACAAAACTGGTAAACAAACAATAATTTTTTTTAAAGAAATGATTGAGATAATAGTTTTCTTTACAATCTTTCTTGCTACAGCCTCTACAAAATCACAAGTGGCTATACAATTATTAATTACTTAACTATTGATTTACTAGATATTATTTGTACATACAGGCTTAATAATATAGTAAACAGTAATAATATTTTTCAGTTGCTACAAATTATACAGGATACTTGACAATAGAAAATGCCACTCCAACTAAACGTATGTAATTCCTTGAAAGAGATAATAAAGTTGAATTATCTTATCTTTTCTTATCTTATCTTTTCTTATCTTATCTTATGTCACGTCCCAACTGCCTCAACAGTGGTTCGACTTGCGTGCAATTCCACACGAGAAAAAAAACCCAACACCTAAATAAACTCTAAAAGACAAAACCAGAAGTAACAAGACAATTTCTTTATTTCACTCACTCATTCGCACTAAAAATTAACTCCCTTTTTCCCACTTCCCAACCAACCAACCCTCAATCCCACTAATATAACCCCGAACTAATACATAAACAATTCGCTCAAAATAATAATGATAATTAAATCAAAATGAAAAATGTCTAACTACAAAATGTACACAAGATTTATAATAATTATGGCTGAAAACAGCTTACTGCCAACAAGGTAAATAATTGAAGCAAATGCTTTAAATCTTTATAAATATTCAAACCTTGTTACATTTAAATTCCAAACAGATACAACAAGTCTTTTATATTATATAAAATGAATAAGAAAATTTATCCTTTATGCAAAATAGAATTTGTAAGAAAATAATCTAAATTATTAATTATTTAATATCTTGCGAATTAATTCCCCCAGACAAAACTATACAATCACAGGGCTACTTAATCAGGTAGGTAACGAACGAAAAACGATGCTTAACGTCCTATTGCATGAGCGTTAAGGACGATCACCACGTCGCCACCCTGACAACAATGACCATCATCATCATATCAAAAATGAGATCCAACGGATCTTCTTCAGGTAGGTAATATTACTCAACAATGTTTATCAATCAATTCAGATTAAATATAATTCAATGTGCTGTAATTTATAAGTTATCACATGTAAAACAATTATTGTTCCTCACAACTATTTATCAATGGTTATAGTTATTTGTTGTGAATGGTGGAGTGTGCGTGTGTGTGCTTTATAAACAAAATAAGGTTTCCGGGTCGAATACCACAACCTTCGCAACCGAGGTTGACCCACGGAAACACCGGCGTCATAGGCCGAGGCACACCAGCTTCACACCAGCAAGGTTTCAGCACACCATCAACGATCTGCTCTAAGGTTTTGGTTTTTGGTACATGCTACCAGTGGATCCTCCGGCCTGTTGACAAAGACACACAATGACTGGACAAACACACAGGCACAGATGGTTAGGCAAGGTGATACACAGGCAGAAGAAGTCCTAGACGGAGTCACAGGTCACCCGACGTTATACGTAGATAACTCAGATTTCACTGAGAATACACAGTAGGTATTCAAAACAGCTTAGAACAGTTCCAGTTAAACAAACACTTCCAAAGTGTTCCCAAAACAGTCCTCCTCTTCCGATAACTAGTCTATCTTTTTCGTTGACAGTCTGATCAGTACAACCCACAGACGACGTCACTATCTGGCACCTTGACAAAACTCAGATCTGTTGGTTCTGGCTACATAAGCGATATCAAAATGTTTCTGCTCCTCAAAATATACAGTGCATGGGGTTTTATACGATTAGCTTAGAATCTTCTAGAACATAGTCGTTTTAATTATAATTCATTTCCCACACCGTTCGCGATTAGAGCACGCATTTCACACATAGAATATCGCATGGCAGCACTCAATCTTCCCAATAACAAAATAGCCAACTATGCTGTTTTCTAACATAGTGCGTTCTGCACGGGCGCAATCATTCGCTACTTCTATTAATTATAAACTTAATTAATTTATTCTGATGCTCTCCCCTTGACTACCGTAACTTCTAACCTCTATGTACAGGCTGATGATTAAACTATATACATAGGCGCACGACTGCAAACTGCGTAGCGTGACACAGCACCCCACCAAGACGAAAACTAACAGTTTTAGTTCTTAACAACCACGCTACTCAGTTCTGCTCAAGAAATCAGCTGGTACATTGTCTTTTCTTGAAATGCTTCCTACCATCAAATCGAAATCTGACTGCTTCGTCTCTCTCCCTCGCCAGAACGATCGGTGAAACGAACAGCGCTACGGTGGGCATGCCCTCGACTATAGGTACTTCCTCCCCTTCGTCTGCTTCATCAACTACTACAGCTGTGGCAATTTGCACTCTCTGATGGTACAGTTTCAGTAGGTTGGCGTGAAACAGTTTCACCTTGTTCCCAATGCGAATCTGATAATCGCATTCGTTTCGACGACTTACGACTTCGTATGGCCCCCTCCAGCTCATTTCTAGTTTGTTGTGCTTGGTTGGCAACAAAAGCAACACTCTGTCTCCCGCTTGAAACGTTCTAGGTTTCGTTTTCCTATCGAAGTGTCTTTTCTGCCTCTCGCCTGCTTTCTTCAGACTTTCCTTTGCTAGTGCGCACGTTTCCTCGATTCTATTTCGCAGGTCCACAACATATTGACTAGCCACCTTCACTTCTTCTCCTTGACTGTCCTTCGTCCACAGATCTCTCAGAACTGACATGGGACCCCTCACTGTCTTGCCATACAGCAGCTCAAAAGGTGAAAAACCTGTGCTCTCTTGAGGTACCTCCCTATATGCGAAGAGCAGCGCTGGTATATACCTGTCCCATGCTTTCGGTTGCTCCTTCGTCAGCTTTTTGAGCATCGACACGAGTGTACCATTGAAACGCTCCACGAGCCCGTCGCACATTGGATGGTATGGTGTTGTTGCCTTTCCATGGATTGCCAAAAGTCTATTCACTTCAGTCATCACGTTCGACATAAATTGTGTCCCTTGATCTGTTAGTATCTCTTTGGGAATTCCCACTCTTGTCCAGATCTCCCACAATGCTTCGGCAACTCTCTCGGCCTCTATGCCTTTCAGTTCTACGGCCTCAGGATACCGTGTCGCGTAGTCTACCATGACCAAAATGTACTGGTTGCCCCTGTCTGACATAGGTTTTATAGGCCCCACAATATCAACTGCAACTCTCTGAAACGGTTCATCAACTAGAGGTAGTTTCTGCAGCGGAACTTTTGCTACCCTACCCCTGGGAACTGTTTTCTGGCATTCGGGACATGATTCGCAGAATCGCCTAACATCCCCGCACATTCCTGGCCAATAGAACACCCCCCATATCCTCTCACGTGTCCTCTTTCCACCTAAGTGTCCGGCCATCGGAGGGTCGTGCGCCAGGCGCATCACCTCTCCTCTGAGCTTGCTAGGCACGACTAGCTGCGTTAGCTCCTCTTCTCCCTGATGGTGTACTCTATACAAAATACCCTTCTCTTTGGAGAAGCTAACCATCGCTTTGCCTGACTTGAGTTTCGTCCCTTGCTTCTCGCACTCTCTAGCTCTAGCTAAAGTGGGATCTTCTTCCTGCAACTTGGCCAACTGATCGGGCGTCACATCGAGTTGGAATGGCTTCGGAATCGGCAGTGCTTTCTCCTGCTTCCCTTCTGCTTTGGCCTGTGCCCTGGTCTGAACGGCGGCTATCGCACACTCTAACCCGTCTACAGCCACTGGACTACGATAGCCTCCCTTGAAAGTAACCCAGTTGCCTAGAATGACATCGGGTACAACTTGCTCGATGACGATCAATTCTACTGTACCCTTCACGAAAGCTGAGTCTACTTCCACGTACGCTGTAGGATACTTCCCTGACTTGACCTGATCAGCGAACATGACCTCAATCTCTCTACCAGTCATATCCTCGGGACGCACCCACTTGGCTGCTACCGCCCCCACCTCGGCACCAGTATCTCTCAGAATCTTCACAGGCTGACCCCTGACTGTTCCCATGCTCCACGGGTTGTACGGCTGAATGGTACTAAAGCTAGTCTTAGTCATTTCCGAGTGAATCGGTCCTGAATCCGGACTGACAGTGATACGTAGCAACTGTTTCGGACTACGGCACTCCTTCGCTACGTGACCTAGCTTCCCGCACCTGAAACACTTCACAGGACGTTTCTCCCCACTAGGTTCCCTCCTCTTATCCTCTTCACCCTTGTTGCCACTAGGACCACTCCTCGCTGCCCCCACAGGCTGACTGACAGCACGATTACCCCCCTTGTATGGCACGCTACCGAACACTGGTCTGTTACTCACTGTCCGTTTCGCATCTACATGTAACTGGGCAATCTCAGCTGCTTGCTCGCCGTTCTCAGGCTGCCTCTCCCTCACAAACAGCTCTAACTCAGGGTTCATTACTGACAACAACTGTTCAGTCAGAAAGACATCAAGCACTACGCCCGCATCATCTATATCTTTCTTAGCCAAAGAAAACCATCTCTTCACTAAGACTTGTACTCTACTCAAGTACTGCGGAAAAGTCTTTGTCCCTTCTTTCCTACTCCCCCTGAACTGTTTGCGGTAGTAGTCAGCATCTCTCCTAAATCGTTTCAGAAGAGCCCCCCTGACCACTTCGAAATCGACTATCTGCTCCGGAGTTAGCTTCAGATACGTCTCTCTGCCTCCCCTTTTGACACAACGTGACAACCTAGCCGACCACGTCTCTTCCCTCCCTCCATTAAACAGGTCGGGCGACTGTTCAAAGTGAGTGAGTTGGGATATTTCTCTAGCTATCATTAGCTCTCTATTAGACAAAGCGCTGAAGGTAGCTCTCAATATCCTCTTTACCATCAAATGGTTGGACCTTGATCTTATAGCTATCAGCCTGAATTCTATCCCTCCTACGTTGGGCTTCTAGTTCTTTCTCTTGTTCTAACTGTTGCCTAAGCCTTTCTCTGTCATCCTCCCGAGCCTGCTCTCTAGCTGTACGTTCCTCTTGCAGACGCAACTCAACGTTTTCCCGTTCGGAGTCTATTTTCTTTTCTAAGAGCTTCAGTTCTCTAGCTTTGTCCTTGCGCTCTTGTTCTAGCCTTCTTTCTACTATGGCTAAATCTTCTGCTCTCCTCTTCTCTTCCCTGGCCAACTCTTCTGCCCTTTTCTTCTCTTCCCGTTCTATCTTCCTCTCGAGCCTGGCGGTTTCCACAGCTCTATCTTTCCGCTCTAGTTCCAGCTCCCTCGCTAATCTAGCGGCCTCCTGCTCCCTAGCCACCCCGTCTACCACAAAACTGGCTAGAACTGCGTCCTTCAGCCCCATGCTAGTGCCCAGCTCTCTGTATTTAACATAGATATCCATACTGTCACTACTTTTCCCTGCCATGGACGTAACTGAGGTTGGAGTAAGATTGGCTGCCATACGAGATCTATGAGCGGAAGGCGTACTCACTGTGGGTTTCCCGTCAGACGGTCCCGGACGCGAAGCGGCTGCGTCGGTCCCGGTGTACTGTTCCATCGCTCGCGCCTGCTCAGCTGCTATACGAGTCGCAGCCCTTGTCAGCATACAGTCGCGGACTAAGAATGAAAAATGGGAAAAAATGGGTGAATAACAAATGAAACAAATAACGATTAACACATATACAAACAGTCGAACAAATGACAAGTAAACAGTAACAGGAGCCGGAGAAGTCCCTTATCGTCTAGGCCTCGACGACAAAGTTGCTTACCTCAACCCTCCGTTTGTGCACACACGCTCAGTGTGTGAACCCTTTTGCGCAGCGCAACCTCACTCCCGACCAACCACCCACTGGCCACTCATCCGACACACAAGACGACAAAGAAACAACCACTGACTTCTGGTATCTAAACAAATAACAAATAACAAATAAATCTACCCTAACTACTTCCCCTTATCCCTTCCTAGATCTATCCCACCGCTGCCACCAAATGTCACGTCCCAACTGCCTCAACAGTGGTTCGACTTGCGTGCACTTCCACACGAGAAAAAAAACCCAACACCTAAATAAACTCTAAAAGACAAAACCAGAAGTAACAAGACAATTTCTTTATTTCACTCACTCATTCGCACTAAAAATTAACTCCCTTTTTCCCACTTCCCAACCAACCAACCCTCAATCCCACTAATATAACCCCGAACTAATACATAAACAATTCGCTCAAAATAATAATGATAATTAAATCAAAATGAAAAATGTCTAACTACAAAATGTACACAAGATTTATAATAATTATGGCTGAAAACAGCTTACTGCCAACAAGGTAAATAATTGAAGCAAATGCTTTAAATCTTTATAAATATTCAAACCTTGTTACATTTAAATTCCAAACAGATACAACAAGTCTTTTATATTATATAAAATGAATAAGAAAATTTATCCTTTATGCAAAATAGAATTTGTAAGAAAATAATCTAAATTATTAATTATTTAATATCTGGCGAATTAATTCCCCCAGACAAAACTATACAATCACAGGGCTACTTAATCAGGTAGGTAATATTACTCAACAATGTTTATCAATCAATTCAGATTAAATATATTTCAATGTGCTGTAATTTATAATTTATCACATGTAAAACAATTATTGTTCCTCACAACTATTTATCAATGGTTATAGTTATTTGTTGTGAATGGTGGAGTGTGCGTGTGTGTGCTTTATAAACAAAATAAGGTTTCCGGGTCGAATACCACAACCTTCGCAACCGAGGTTGACCCACGGAATCGGCACACCAGCTTCACACCAGCAAGGTTTCAGCACACCATCAACGATCTGCTCTAAGGTTTTGGTTTTTGGTACATGCTACCAGTGGATCCTCCGGCCTGTTGACAAAGACACACAATGACTGGACAAACACACAGGCACAGATGGTTAGGCAAGGTGATACACAGGCATAAGAAGTCCTAGACGGAGTCACAGGTCACCCGACGTTATAAGTAGATAACTCAGATTTCACTGAGAATACACAGTAGGTATTCAAAACAGCTTAGAACAGTTCCAGTTAAACAAACACTTCCAAAGTGTTCCCAAAACAGTCCTCCTCTTCCGATAACTAGTCTATCTTTTTCGTTGACAGTCTGATCAGTACAACCCACAGACGACGTCACTATCTGGCACCTTGACAAAACTCAGATCTGTTGGTTCTGGTTACATAAGCGATATCAAAATGTTTGTGCTCCTCAAAATATACAGTGCATGGGGTTTTATACGATTAGCTTAGAATCTTCTAGAACATAGTCGTTTTAATTATAATTCATTTCCCACACCGTTCGCGATTAGAGCACGCATTTCACACATAGAATATCGCATGGCAGCACTCAATCTTCCCAATAACAAAATAGCCAACTATGCTGTTTTCTAACATAGTGCGTTCTGCACGGGCGCAATCATTCGCTACTTCTATTAATTATAAACTTAATTAATTTATTCTGATGCTCTCCCCTTGACTACCGTAACTTCTAACCTCTATGTACAGGCTGATGATTAAACTATATACATAGGCGCACGACTGCAAACTGCGTAGCGTGACATCTTATCTTATCTTATGTGTGTACTGTATACATGTGGCTTTATACAACCGGCAACTGACATTTTATACAATTCATTTTCTTGAGCAATTTTATGAGGGAACGTTAAACAATCTTTCCTTTACGGACTGTACGTTAGTCTGGCTGGATGGCAGTCACCGACCAGCGTGGTTCCCTATGATGTACAGCTCAGTTGAGACGTCGGGTTGTTCATATTGCTCCCAGTAAGTTTGGTCAACATCCAGCAACGTCACACTCCAAGGTGGAGATGCCAATACCAGAACACAAAGACATACACAAAAGTGGATTATTGCAGTATTAATCAACCAACAAAGGAAAAATACCCACATACTCTTCTGCATCCAACTGTACGTTACTACCCTTATCTGTTCTATCCATTATCAAGCACATTCATTAATTACCTCCCGTTATCATTATTGAAATAACAAACTTTCTCAAATTATTTTCCAGTTAATCTAATTGGAAACAATTTAATTGTAATTTATAAAGTATTTCCCTTTATAGCTGTTGAGGACAACTGATCACATTCCATTTATAACTGTTTATCTGGTGACACGTCACTTTAGCGCCAGCACTACAGCGCCATACCTTTCAGCGCCACCATTTCAGCGCGGCATCTTTTCAGCACCGTACTTTTTAGCGCCGTACATTTCAGCACGGGGGATGTCAGCGCCGTACACTTTAGCGCCGGGAGACTTCAGCGCCGTACATCTCAGCGCCATGATAGGGGAAAAGGAGGGAATGTCGGGGGGAGGGGTAAAACTATTGGCGTCAGAGAGAGAGAGAGATAGATAGAGAGAGAGAGAGAGAGAGAGAGAGAGAGAGAGAGAGAGAGAGAGGGAGAGAGAGAGAGAGAGAGAGAGAGAGAGAGAGAGAGAGAGAGAGGTGTTGTGAGTGGTGTGATTGATATTCAGACGGAGTTGAGTTGAAACATGGCAGAGATGCAGAGTCCTACCTAAGCATACGGAGAAAAGAAAAGTTTAGCTACAATGGCTTCTCCTTCCGCTTCGATAAGAACAGTACAAAAGATCTCTCACGTGGCTACATACACCACGAAAACTTCGCAAAACTGATGCGCATGCTGCCAGGCTTGGCATACCTTCCTCCCTTGCACGTTGAACAGGCCTTCGAAACTGTGTTCGATCCTGCATCTCCGGTGTATGATGCACGTGGGCAACCAATCTTCGACTATTTTGAGGACACGTCTATTGGCAGACCTCGCCGTCGTGGTCCTCGTCATCCGCCGATGTTCTCCATTGACATGTAGAACGTGCACGACCGCGTCCTCACTGATGCTGCCTATTAGTCACTCAGTTTTGCAGTTTCGCACACTTTTACACACACACCCACACCCACCCACTCTCTCTCTCTCTCTCTCTCTCTCTCTCTCTCTCTCTCTCTCTCTCTCTCTCCCTCTGTCTTCCTCTCATGTGAATGAATTTATACAAAAACAGCCTATCATTTAATGGAGCTACTGTATGGAACTCTCTCCCTCTGGAGTGTAAACATTGCGACACAATATTTTCTTTCAAATATAATCTATATAAGCATCTGGAAAATTAATTATAAAAGTGATATATTTTAATATGATAACAGATTTTCAAGTAAATATTTTTTTTAAATATTAATTATTATATATATATTTATTTATCTATTTATTCTTGTTGTTGTTGTTATTGTTTGTTTTTTTTTTCATTAAGATATTCTTGTTATAATAATAGTGATGATAATGGTGGTGATGTTGGTGTTAGTAGTAATAATAGTACTCCTATTATTATTATTGTAATTGTTATTATTCATATAATTGCAATTGTTATTGTTATTATTATTATTATTATTATTATTATTATTATTATTATTATTATTATTATTATTATTATTTTTATTATTATTATTATTATTATTATTATTATTATTATTATTATTATTATTATTATTATTATTATTGTTATCTTGATTTTTTTTTAAAATTATTATTCTAAAGGTAGGGGATAGTGAGGGGTGGCTGCCTACAATTATTTAAAGATAATGATGAAGATGGTGTGATTGTGTGTGCATGTGTATGTGTGTGATTTCTATGATTTCCAAGTTAATGTTAAAGTTATTTACTGTATTAATTTGTTAAGGGACAGATTGGAAGATTAGACTTATTAATTAGTCTAAAATCTTTATCCCTAATAAAAAAGTTTCAAAAAGTTTCAAAAGTTTCCTCTAGCGCTATAATGTATGGCGCTACAATGTACGGCGCTAAACTTTCGCCACGCTGAAATGTACGGTGCTAAAAAGTCCCAGCGCTGAAGTGTACGGCGCTGAAGTATCCTCGCGCTGAAGTGTATGGCGCTGAAGTGACATGCAACCGTTTATCTTTATAACTGTTGAGATCAACTGATCACATTCCATTTGTAACTGTTTATATTTATAACTGTTGAGAACTGATCACATTCCAGTTATAACTGTTTATCTTTAGAACTGTTGAGAGCAACTGATCACATTCCATGTATACATTGTTTGTCTTTATAATTTTTGAGAACAACTGATCACATTCCATTTATACATTGTTTATCTTTATAACTGTTTAGAACAACTGATCACATTCCATTTATACATGGTTTTCTTTTCTTAATCATTTACAAAATCTTTTTCATTTACATTTTATTTCTCTTTACAACGTTAGCTATGAATTCAACGTGTCATGCATACATTATTTCTCTTCACAAACGTTACAAAATAATTATTGAATATAAATTATTTAGTTTCTAGCATACAAAAGCATAATTTTTCACTAATAGGTTCACTCATTCAGAAGATCTATCTCTTGTTTTGTCTTCTCTAGTCACTTTCTCATTGTTGACAAACTCAGTCTGGTTCACAAAATCCACTAGCAAGTGTTCTCTCTCTCTCTCTCTCTCTCTCTCTCTCTCTCTCTCTCTCTTTCTCTCTCTCTCTCTCTCTTTCTTTCAATCTCTTTTTCTCCCTGTACCAAACATGCTGATGATCTCTAGAAGAGGGACATGGTCATATAATGTGACACACCTATTGCATAACGGTAATGACAACAACAATATATATTAATGTCTGCATGAATGATCTGATGTTTAACAAGATAAAAAAATTACATAACTAAATTAGATAGCTTATTTATAAGATTACTTTTTAACTTACAGTTGACTTATAGTGACTTACAGTTGACTTGAGTGGACTTGCTAGGTCACTTTGAAAATAATAAACTTTCCAACTTACAGAAGTATCTTATAATTAGTTGGTTGATCAGTTTTTATAATTAATTTTACATGTTTATGTTTTTTTACGTTGCTGTTTCAATTTATTCTTTCTTATTTGGATTCAATAACGTCATTTTCTTTTAAACACATGTCAAAGCTGTCACGATCTTTATCATAAAATAAACAACATAATTTAATTTGCTGCCACAAATCACTTAAATTTGCGTTATATTTGTTTGTGAGTATCCAAGATTAATACATGCATGTCTTCCACTAAAAGCTAACTTACTATATGCCCTTATGTTTGTTCACAGAGCTGCATGCCAGACTCGGTCAAACGCTTTCTTGACGTCTATGAACACATGATATAGATGTTGTTGGTGCTGTAGGTATTTCTAGCCACTTATTCTGAGGTTGTAAATCTGTTCAATGGTACTTCACCCTATCCTGAATCCTGTTTTTCTTCAGCTATGATTTGTTCAACTTGTGGTTTTAACCTGTTGAGTATCTTTTATCAGGAGGACTTTGTTGGGATGGCTGATGAGGCTGATAGTGTGGTAATTTTCACACTCCTGAATGTAACCTTTTTTGGGAAGAGTGATGACAAGCGTCTGGGTCCAAGGTATAGGCCGATCCCCAGTATGCCAGATCTTGTTACAGATAATGGTGGGGGGCGTCAATCCTCGCTTCTCCTCATCCTTCTTGAAGCAATTCCGCAAGTGTGTTGTCCACTCCCGCTGACTTCCCTCTGGGAACATGCTAAAACTATGAGTTTTCGTTTAGTTTGTGGTTATAAAGGTCAGAGGAGTACTCTGTCCATCCATCCAAGACTTCTTGTTTTTCTGTAAGGCATATGCCAGACTTGCTTTGGATCGTGGAGACCTTAAGCTGTTTAACACTTGTCAGCCGCTACACAGACTGTGCGAAGGCCTTCTTGCTGTTGTTCTTGTTCAGATTATTCTCTATTACCTGGCATTGCCCTTCTATCCAGTTCTCCTTTGCTGGGCGCATTTCTTTTCAGATTGCGTGTGAAAGTTTGAATATTTACGAGTGGCATGCTTGGTTTTTGTCTGATCTGAATCGTTTTATAATATTTTAAGATAACGATTTTCTGGTCCTGATTTGGCGCGGAGGGATCTTCTGGACCTAAAGCACTAAACATGTCATGTAATGCCTTTTTGGATATATATGCCTGTCACCGCCACGACTCCCTCCGGGCAAACGCCACAAACAAACAACTTATTCACGCAGACAACCCAGAAAGAATGACAGTTTCCCGCAGACGCGAAGTGATGATAACACAACAATTATATATACAACTTTCAAGCTATTTATTCATTCATACCACACACTCATACACATACAACATTTACACAGGAAACGAAGAAATGGTAATGAAACAATCAATGGGTCAATGAAACGATGCGATGGTTTGTGGGGTGATCGGGGTCGCTAATCGACCAACGTCCTAGTATCGAACGTGCACAGCCAAAGTCCGAGGCACGCGTTCACAAACAGACAGGGGGGGGGGTTGAGTGTAGGAGAGGGACAACACAAAACGGGCCCACCTGGCGAAATGCAGTCCCTGGTAAAGTCTCCTCAAAAGTATCCACCCCCTTCCGTTGACGTCCAAACGAAGGAGCGTTGCTACCCGCGGTCGCCACTGACGATGATGATGGCGCTGATAACAAAGACGGTAGACAAACGAATGGCGATGTTGATGATGATGTTCGGTCCACCTGACCAAGTGTCGTCGTCGTTGCTGCCTCACGTGTTCCAGCGACGAACTGGCGGATTGACGAACGTCGAGCTGCGAACTTCGAACTCGATCCTCGTACTCAAGCCTCGAATTCAATCCTCAACGACAATCCTCGACGAACCTGTAACATGCTTGTCGCATCGTAAATGTCATGTTCACTCGATTCTGTCCCCCTCCCTCCATCACACTTACCCCCCCCCCCCTCTCACTACGCTACTCCACTAAACTTCTGACACTTGAGGGGTCCAACTGCAGTCTATTTCCCCCGTCCTTGACTCTCTCTCGCTTTCTACTGTTATCGTCACTTGAAACAATTACATATCATACAATTCAATGAAATCATGAATGCATGGAATGGACGACGCTGCAAATGAACACATGTAAACATCAACACATTATTCAAATCAAGCATCCCCAACGACAACAACAGCAACCACTTCCATCCTACCTTCATCACACTCCACCCCCTTTCTTCTCCCTCATTCTCCCTCCTTCAGTCGCACTCTTCCTTTCTTCTGCCTCTCCTCAGTGTAACCTTTCTCATCCTTCCTTACTCCTATGTACCAGCTATCATACAACACCCCAAACAGCCGGCCCTTGGTTATTGGCACAGTGAGGAAAAACCACCATCCACTCACCCAACGGTTCGCATGTAATTGCACCCCGTAGCCCTTCTCCACTGCCCTCCTACGAAAGTACATCCAATTAGGGTAATCCAGTAGTGCGTAGTTCTCGTAGTAGACAATACCTCGATACTACTTACCACACTACCACAGACTTGCTTTCCTACAGCTACACTCCAACTGAGCGTATCACTTCAGAAATCGGCAATCTTTAAACTAGTATACTTCTCTGGACCAGATATTATTATTCGTTAATACCCGTCCCACCCTAATTCCAGAACACAGCAAAAACCACAGAGCACTAGACAAACACCGTCTACACTGTACTGCTGACAAACATGTTCTGACCATAGTGAGCAAATTCCTAAACTGGCTTAACCGGCGTACGCTGTTTACCACGCTTTTCACGCTCCCGAGACAACAATAATCACGCATACAGCAACACGCAGTACCACCCCCGCCCTTATACTCTTCACACACAGACTACATGGCTTTCTTCACAGGCTGCCCTGTGACACACCCCCCTCCCAAGACGAACCTACGGAGAGTTCAAAACCTAAACTTCCACAGGGTCAGATCTGCTGAGGAAATCCGCTTCAATGTTGTCTCTCCCTGGAATTGGTCGAACTGTGAAGACGTAGGCCTGCAGCTGCATAGCCCATCGGGTGAGTCTGGCACTGTTGAGGTGCGTCCGTCCTCAAGATGAACTCCCTATCCAAGTTTGGTAGCTTTACCACTGGCTCACTTGCCAGCGCTCTCTTCACGTCATCCAAGGCTTTCTTTCAGTCATCCCTCCTGTTGACCTCTCCCTTCTTCCTTACCCGCACGATCGGTGCTCTGTACGGCGATGTACACGACTCGATAACCCCCAACTCCAGCATCGGTTCCACTTCACTCTTGGCGACCTCCATCTGCGAAAGTGGTAGCGGACGCTGATGTACACGAACGGGGTCGTCGTCAGTCGACACCACCTCGCACTCATCCAGGTTGGTTAGCGGCAATGCTCTCTCTTGTAGTGCAGACAGCTTCGTGTCTATCTGTACGTCCACTGGCCCTTCGCTCGCTCGTAGCGGTATCAGTGGTACAGTGCCCTGGTAGCTGATGTCTGATGTTCCCTCTGTTTCGGCCTGGTCCAACACCACTGCCACCGTCGCCTCTGGTTCCGCTCTACGTTCTACGTAGCGTTTCAGCACGATCGTGTGGTACGGTTTCCTGTTCTTGCCGACTCTCTGCACTGGTACCTTCCTGGCTCTCCCCTTTGGCGTCGTTCGCTGGCACACGTCGCATGAAGCACAGTACTTTCTCACATCACGGCACATCCCTGGCCAGTAGTACTTGGTCCACACTTGATCTAGGGTTTGCTTGGCCCCTCGATGTTCAGCCGTAGGCGTGTCGTGTCCCATGCGCAGTACCTCTGGTCGAAGCTTGGCTGGTACCACCAACTGGCTGCGATCCACTTTGTCCTGTCCTGTGTATTCGCGGTACAACAGGCCCCGCTTCCAGACAAATGCCACTTGCCCCTTGCCTCGTTTCTCCTTTCCTGCCTTCCGGTCTGCTAGCTGCCGCACCTTCGCAAGCTCGCCGTCTTCCAGCTGCAGTTGACGAATCTCCTTCGGCGTCGCGACGACGTTCTTACTCGGTCCGGCCACCAATGGTTCCGCAGCGCCTTGTTCCTTGGCTGCTTGCGCTCGGGTCTGCACGGCGCAACACTCTGCGGCTCCCTCGACGAACACTGGCAGTGCTGTGTCACTTTGCTGTTCCGTCCTCGCCCAGTTGCCGATCACCACTGGGTAGGTTAAGTCTGGTACCACCACTACCTCCACTCTCCCGGTGTAGAACGGTGACTCAAACTGCACCCACGCTGTTGGCAGTGACTTGGATAGCTGGCGAACGGCGAATCCGACGCGCCGCGTGCGTCCTGTGTACTTGAGGTTGGCAACCTCTCCCTTCCGCAGGCAAATCAAGTCGGCCCCCGTATCCCTCACAGCCGTCAGCGGAACACCTTCCACTCCACTACCACTTGGCTCTGGAACCGAGGATCTCCCCTCTTGCCTGCCTCCTTCAAGATGCGCAACGCTCCTCCACTTCGCTCGCTGCGTTTCGGACAATCCCGCTTCAAATGCCCTTTCTGTCCGCAACTGTAGCATTCCCGCTTGTCCGGCGAGTTGGGTCGTGGTCCCGCTGGCTTGCGACCCTCGCTCTTATCCCTGGGTGTAAAGGGTTGACGTGGTGGGAAACGTAGGTTGGTTCCCGCCCTGGCGTCGACGTATTGCTGTGCTAACGTCGCGGCCTCCTCCACCGTTGCTGGGTTGCGCTCGCGCACGAACGTGACCAGCTCTGGCGTCAAACCGTTGACCATCTGCTCCATCAGCACTAAGTCCAGTAAGTCCGCATACGTGGCCTTCTTGTTTGCTAGTCCCATCCAGCGTTCCAGGAACAACTCCGACTTCCGTAGGTACTGTTTGAAAGTCTCTGGCGGCTCCCTGCGTAGCTGGCGAAACTTCTTGCGATACGTCTCGGCCGTCAGGTTGAAACGCACCAACAACGCTGCCTTCAGGATCTCGTAGTCGGCAGAGTCGTCCTCGTTCAAGCCAACGTAAACTTCCCTCGCCTTCCCCTTCAGCAAGGTCCCCAAGCGAATAGCCCACGTGTCCTTCTTCCAGTCTTGTGCCTTGGCGAATCGCTCAAACTGACACAAGTAGGTTTCTAGATCGTCCTTGTCCTCGAAGAACGGTAACCTAAGCTTGACCGTCTCAAACTCCGGTTGACGATTCCTGCGGTTCCCGGCGCCTGCTTGCAACGTCAGTTGCGCCATCGCTAGTTCGTGCTCCCTCTCTCTCTCTCTCTCTCTCTCTCTCTCTCCCTCCGATCTGCATCTTTCTCCCTCTCTGCTTGGTCCATCGCGTAGTCTAACGCTGCCTGACCCTTCAGTCCTTCGCGCTTGGCGAGTCTCAAGATCCTCTCGACCGGCGTCTCATCCGCGAACGGTCCTGTCCTCGGCGTCGGTGCCGCCTCGACCTTGTAGATAGAACGGTAAAGATTGGTCTCAAACCTCTTCAGCCTCGTTGCATTGTAACGACCGCAGTTCGTACACATTTGTGTATGAAGACGTGATGACGTCACTGCGTAATTTTTCGAATAGTTTGTGAACTGTTGTTAGAGCAGAGACTATACATCAGCCTAAGCGAGAGGACGTTTTTGTGGGTGCTCTGGAAAGACCTGTTTCTTTAGGACTTTAGCTGTATAAGAATACAGGTATTTGTTTATTATTATTATTATTAGTGGTATTTATAATGAACTGCTAAGCTATTCTTACGAAAAAGGAAGAGTATTGCTTTTTGTAAATTAGTACGTTTAGGGTACAGAAGAACCCATGTTTGAAAACAAAGTTCGTTAACTCGTGTCAATATTTATTTGATCATGTGTATACATGTATGTGTGACTCAGTTTGTAATTATGATACCATTTTTATATTCAGTCATATGTGAAGATATGGGCTGAAATAGGAACGTATTTCAGTTGTGTAATTTGAATATCTATTGATGAATGAATGGGTATAACTATGTTATAAAATGAAGGTGAGCTGTGTTTGTAATATTTGTCTCATAGTCCATTGTGTGTAGCCTATGCAATGTGTGTAAAGTGGCTATACTAGGTATTGTCACAGGAATGCTGATAATAGTGATTGTAGTGATTGTGGTGGCGTGTAGAGACATTCTACAAAGGGAAATGATCCTTGCTCAGTGTGAGCTATAAAGACATACAGTCTCTTTAAGGATAAGAGCAAAAATTTACGATTGTGTGCATGTTGTATACAGCGGGGCGGTTACGGAGCAAAGAACCCCTGATGTGCGGCGGATGGATCTGGTCCCCATGACATCACTGGCCTGACCGGATGTGGACCCCATCTTTGCCTTGCCTCTCCTTCGGATACCATCACTGGTGCAGAATTGCAACAACGGTGCCGAAGTAAATCTCCGGATCGACGCCACGAAGACATCTGCAGCGTCTTCAGTGTGGGTGGCTGTGACTCCAGCGACGGCTAATAATTCCGCGCCTGGAGTGCTTGATCCGTGAAATAGGTTAGTAAACAGGAACTGTGAAGTATATGATCTCTGAGTCATCGAAGTGATGCTAATGCAAAAGAGTAGAGTCGAGTGACGTCCCCAGAAAGGGACAACGACTTCTACTAGTGTTGAACTCTGAAAGAAACTGTGTACATTCATATCAGAAACTGCGTGAACTTACTGAGTAATCTGCGTGCACTCACCCAAGCGCCCGGGTGGAAGTATTACACTAATTATGGGCACTTAACTATCGTATGTGTGAATTTATTTATATGTTAGAAATAATTGTATGATTTAATGTATCTGTGAATTTAGTGTATGTGAAGATGATTTATTGTGTATGTTCATGATTGAGTGTGAAATAGCATAACAGAGGGCAAAGAGAAACAACTGTGTATTCTTTGTCTTTGTCTGCAAGCACGTGTGTGGCAGTGTATGAGTATAGTAAACAGAGATAGAACACACACCTTATACTGAGCGTCAGACAGCCACACTCACACACTCATTCATTACACCATAGGTAGTTATACATATATTTATTTAGATTATAATACACAAAAAACCCTTCGTTACATTTGGTGACCCTAGACTCTCTCTGTGTTAGTTAGCATTAAGTCATACATATTTATATTTATTGAGGGCACCACTAGTTATTATATTTATATACAGTTAGACTAGTGGGCTTATCTCCCTTGGACTTCTTGATTATATTGTGTATGACTGTGATGTTTTGTTTTGTGTGACAATGCCGTCTCCGGCGTAACGGCTGTGCCTGTGTACAGTTTCTGGGCACTAAGGGCTTAATTCTTTTTCTGTCTGTGGGTTGCTATTTTCTTATTTTCAGCTCTGTTCTTCTGTTAGTGGGATTGTTTGTTTTTGTTAGTTCTTTGCTGTGTAGGGTTCTGTCCTTTCATGCGTGTGTTTGGGTGTATGTTCTCTTTGCCCTTATTTTAAGTAGGTTATAGTGTTAGAATTTCAGCCCCATTTAATTTAATTTATTTTATTTATTCATTGTGTTCTTGATTTGCATTGAGTTTGATGTTATAATATTCTGTATTTATGTATGTAGTTATGCTGGATTATCCTTGTTAAATTGTTTCCCTTGATTTAGTTTAGTTGTTAATACATTGTTTCCTTTGGTTCATGTTGGATTGTTAGTGCTGATAGTTTGTGTTTTGTGATTTTTATTTTATTCTGTTTGACTGTGAATTTAATTGGATATAGAATAATATAGTAGTTAGTGTGACACTCATTGATTTTTATTATTTATAAAATTAATCTTGATAACACTTTGTTATTTTGTTGAGTTCTTTTTTTCCTTTGGCCGTCTACTTGGTATTATAGTATTATTTAGTTCTAGTGCTTACTGTGTTGAGAGTTAATTGTTTTTTTTTTCTCATTTCATAATTCTTTATTTAATAACTTTGTTTAAATAATATTTCCTTTGTGGGCATTGTATATATTTTTCATTAGGATAGTTTTTTACATTGTTTATATAATTATTCTCTTGGGGAAAGGGAGGTAACAAATTTGATTGTGAGTGTTGAACGTTGGTATATTTTATTTGACTTAGAAATTTATTTAAATTTTTTTTTTAAATTCCTATTGACATTAATACAAACTTTAAATACTTGTGAATAGATTTATAATATTATCATACTTTAAAACTAAAAGACTGTTTGACAAATACTTGGATCCAAACTTAACTTAGTAATTTAATCTCTCACTGTATATTCATTGTGTTTATTATCAACTTCAGTTGAAGTTCTTCAACATATGTTGTGAATATATTGACTCGGTGTATTCCATTTGATATTTAAAAAGATTTTTTGTCATTGCTTCACAACTTGTAAAACATATTTGGATAATATAATATATAATTTGCTTTGTATACATTGATACTTGACTGCTTTCATTATAATCTGAATTGTGCATTGTATTGAAAAGCTGCTTTTGAAAAACCTTAATTGTTTTCATAAGATCCGTTGAGCAATTTATAGTTGCTTTGGTTGATTGCATTTTGCCATTACTATTTTGACACTTTGATATTTTATTGATTTACTGGTTGAACACTTTGATACTTTTATAGTACTTTTTTTTTGTGATTGTTGATCTACATTGTACTTAGCCATGTCTGATGATTATGATCAGTTGTTCCAATCTTTTATTGCTCAAGCTAAAACTTTGGGTATTCCTGATAAAGAACGTGGGAAATATGTACAGGATTGTTTTGATCGTCTTGAAAGACAAAGATTGAGAGATGAAAAAAAAATGGAAGCGGAGATTGAATTAGCTAAAAAACAAGCAGATGTTGAGTTAGAAAAAGAAAAAGTTCAATTAGCTAAAAAACAAGCAGAAGTTGAACAAGCAAATAAACAAGCAGATGTTGAGATAGAAAAAGAGAGAGAGAAAACTAAACAAAAGGAATTTGAGTTCCGTTCTGAACAGAGACTTGATGAACAAGATGTTGGTCATGGAAACAGAAGTAGAGATAGTAATTCTTTTGGTGCTAGGCCTGTTTATCCCAAGTTGCCTCTTTTCAAAGAAAGACAAGATGACATAGATTCATACCTTTTTCGTTTTGAGACTCATGCTACAGCCCTTGGCTGGGATAGAAGCAAATGGGTTACATTTCTTTCAGCTTTGTTAGAAGGTAATGCACTGAACTTATACCACAGTCTTGCTGCAAATGGTCAGGTTGATTATCCAAAATTGAAAGACAATTTGCTTAAGAAGTTCCAGAAGGTTTTCGCAAGAAATTCCGTGAAGTCCGACCAGACTCAAACGAACCTTTCCAAACATTTGGTATTGAACTGAACAGATTGTTTGATAGGTGGATAGCTTTGTCCGGTGTTCCTAGAAACATGCAAGGAATAATGAATCTTGTTTTAGGTGAGCAGTTTCTAGAATGTGTATCACAAGATCTTGCTACTTTCATTCGCGAGCGTGGACTTGTCACATTGGATGATATGGTTAAAACTGCTGAAAGTTATCGTCTTGCTCGTCCCGGAAAGAACTTAGCACGCAAATCGGCTGCTACAATTTTCGGTTCAGTAGGATCAGTTGATGTAGCTGAGGAATCGCAAGCTGCTGCTGGCTCTGCAGATTCTCGCGGTGGTTACTCCAACTATCGAGGTCGTGGCTATTGGAGAAATCGTGGTGGTTTTCAAAAGAAAGACCCAACATACACAGATTCGAACCAAAAGGTCGAAGGTCGTTTTGATCAAACTCGGGGATCTTATAGACGTGGACGTGGAGGTGGTTCATTTTACACCAATTTTGATAATTGCCCTCTTTGTGATGGTAAAGGTCATGGTCCTAAACAATGTCCCCTTCGAAATAGTCAAAACCCTTGCCCTGTTTGCAACATTGGTGGTCATACTAGAAAAACTTGTCCCTTTGTTGTAATGAAAGCCACAGCTTCAGATGATAAGACTAATAAATCAAGCTCAGGTTGTGCAGTTGTCCCTGTAGACTCTGAAGTTGTTTGTTCTGTTTTTGATCAGACACCTGGTCACTTGCATTTAGAAGTTGGTTCTGTAAATTCTACTGCTTGCTCAGTTCTGCGAGACACAGGTGCTACCATTTGTGGTGTTCGAAAACGTTTGGTTTCTGATGAGCAGTATATACTGTCACGTGGGGTTTATGGGCTCTGCACAATGGAATTATGGACCCTCACGTTTATTCGGTGGGAACTGCTAGTAAGTCACCCTATGAATTACTTTAATAAATTTATTTGTTTAGCTCGTTCTGTGTTAAGGTTGGGGTACAGAAATAGATAGAAAAATGGTAAAAGATTACTGTCACACTAGCTTTCACACGGCTATGAATCATATGTAGTCCAGCCACTTGATAACAGTTAAAATCACACATTTATTTCTTCTATTCTATACAAGATTCTCTAAGTACTAATCTAACTTAAAAAGTCTCAGTCACTGCTAATAGTTCGATCGCTGATAGTCTAGGCAGCTGTTATATCTTCCTCGGGCACTTTGCTAGTATATTTCATGTAGATTTGGACTACTGTGGTCCGTTTTACAGTTTCTGAAGAGTTGGACTACTGTGGTCCTGTTATGATCAGTTTAAGTGCACCTTCGCCCTATGCACTTAACTCATGTGTGGGGTGTTCGAAGTCCTTCTGTGAGGTAGCTTCTGGTCCACCTGTGTCGTTGTGTAGTTGGGTTCCCTTGCCACGCTGTGGGGTCTGACAGGGCGTTTTTCAAGGCAGCTCTTTCCGTCTTGTGCGGTAGAGTCTCCTCACCCAACTAGTCGTTTCTGTGGAGTGGGGTGCACAGGATAGCTCGGGATAGCTCGGGATAGCTCGGGATAGCTCGTCTGTTTGACAAGTTCAGGCCCGTTGTGACTTAATAGAATTCTGAGATTCTAAGTCCTGCTTCCTGGTCTATGAGTAGTGAAGATAGTTCTCTGCTAGCTAAGGAGATGTTACTTCTTCCTCGTCTCACACACGACTGACCAAGCTGTGCTAGGTTTTGACACAGTCAAAACTGCTCTACCCACTTAGCCTGCTGCTGATTGGTTAAAACGGTCCGATTCAAAGCTCAAGTGCTGACTCACTGCGATGTGGGTGGCTCGCTCGCCGTGTGTGGTCTGCTGTGTAATTTAATTGCTGCTGTGTAATATACTGACTCTCTACTGTTGCAAAGACTACACATGGCTAAATAGTAAACAAGCAGAGTTAAAACTAGCCAATTTATGACAGGCTCCCTCAACTGAAAAAAGGCGATGACTACTGGATTCGACCTTTTTCTACTACAGAGCCTAGTTTAACACTGCACTATCCTAGGGTCCTATTTACAAACTAATTAAGTTGCTCTACCTGAGCTGCAATGCTGTGCCAGGTAGCTATGGACACTAGTGACAGGGTTTTATTGGGCGGGGACGAATTCTGGTGCTGTGGCCCTTAGTTGTGTTGGGTGGGCGACAGCTGCTGTGTCCTCCACGAGATGGCGACTGAGGTAGTCGGCTCCGTGGTTCTCTTTGCCGGGGATGTACTCGATCTGGAATGAGTACGCCTGAAGGGTGAGTGCCCATCTCATCAGGCGAGAGTTCAAAGACTTGGAGGCTGCCAGGAACGATAGTGGTTGGTGGTCCACCTGAACTGTGAAGTGGGTCCCATACAGGTAGAGTTGGAATTTCTGTATGGCCCAGACTAGTCCAAGACATTCTTTCTCCGACGTGGCGTAGTGGGTCTCGGCGGGTCGCAATTTTCGGCTGGCGTAGGCGACAGGGAATAGCGTCTCTGCATTCTTGGGGTCGCGCTGTAGCAGTACTGCTCCGAGGCCTAAGTCGCTTGCGTCGGTGCGAAGAACGAATGGCTGAGTCCAATCGGGTAGGTGGAGTACTGGCGCCGATGTCATTCTGTCCTTGAGTGTTTGGAATGTTTTCTCGCATTCCGCTGTCCATACGACTTTGTCCGGGGCGATTTTCCGGGTTCCATTTGTCAGTGGTACGGCGGTGCTGTTGTAGTTGGGGATGAGCTTCTTCCGCGATGGCGATGGCCATCCATGTGTGTGTGCTGGGGGTCGCTGGTCGGTCCGTGTACTTCTTTAGAAGATTGATGTGGTGGTATCGGGCTCTCCCGTTTACCTCTACTTGGTAGACTGTCTTGGATTTCTTGGCAGTCACCCGGTACGGTCCTCTCCAAGCGATGTCCAGCTTGTTGGTTCCACTTGGAAGTAAGAGTAGCACTTGATCGCCGACTTGCAGTTCTCTGTCCTTCGCGTGGCGGTTGTAGTACTTCGCCTGACGGGCTCTTGCCTTCTTCAGTGCTTCACCAGCCTTCTTCCACGTTGCTTTGAGGGTTTCCTGCAGGTCTGCGACGTACTTGGTGGCACCTCTTGGTGTGTCGTCTATCTTGGCTTCCGTCCAACTTCTGCGTAGGGCTTCTAGCGGTCCTGCTAGAGGTCTGCCGAATAGCAATGTTGACGGGGTGTAGCCTGTGGCTGCATGGGGTGTTTCTCGGTATGCGAACAGTGCCGCATTCACGTAGGTGTCCCACGCTTCTGGATTGTCGTCGGCGACTTTCCTGAGTATGGTGAGAAGGGTTCCATTCAGTCTTTCTACTTGTCCGTTGCTGGCTGGGTGGTATGGTGGTGTGCGAATGTGATGAACTTGTATCAACTCGAACACGTCTTGCATCAGGCGGCCGGTGAACTGAGATCCGTTGTCCGTTCTAATGCTGTCCGGGAATCCGACTCTGGTAAAGATGGCGATGAGTGCATCTGCAATCTTCTTGGTGTCGATCGCTGGCAACGGGACTGCTTCGCACCACATCGTACATGCGTCGACGAGTGTGAGTAGAAATCTGTTCCGCTTCTTGGTCATGGGCAGTGGTCCCACTATGTCTACTGAGACTTGCTGGAATGGTACGCCGACTACTACCGATGGTCCTAAGGTAATTGGTACGGTGTGATGTCGCGGGGAATATCGTTGACATTGGTGGCAAGATTTCACGTAGCGCTTGACATCCTCCGTGATTCCTGGCCAATAGTAGTGTGCGCTGATTCTCTGCACTGTGGCTCCAATTCCCATGTGTCCGCTGAGTGGCATGCTGTGGCCTAATTCTAGTACTTGGGCTCGAAGGGTGGCTGGTAGTACTAGTTGGGTGTTATCTCCATCTCCTTGTCGATGTAGAACTCCCTCTTCCATGTAGAAGTCTCCCTTGTGCGGGGGTGTGTGCGCCTTGGGTAGCTTCTGGAAGCACTTCGCTATCGAGGTGTCTTCTTTCTGTGCTGTTTTGATCTCTTCGAGTCCTGGATTCGGAGCGAACTCGGGCTGGGGTGGTTGGGTTTTAGCTTGGGCCCTGGTTTGCACTGCAGCTATCTCTACAGTTTTAGGGGGCGTGCCTAAGAACACATACCTACATCCTAGCACTAGATCATACAGGGGTTTCTGTAAAACAGCTGCTTGGATTCGTCCTGTGACGTACCTACTCTCTACTTCGATCCATGCTATTGGGCAAGTAGTCGTCGGTTTCGTCAAGTCTGCTCCTTGTAAGTCGACTGTCTTGTCTGTCAAGTCCGCGCGCGATACAAGAGATTCGCTAACTATCGCGTCGTATGATAGACCTGTGTCATACAGACAGTTCGCTTCTTTACCGTTGACCTTGACCGTGTCTGTCACCGATGGGTGATCTCCGATAGTGTGTGGCTTGTTACCGCTGCTTTGAGTTAGAACTCTGTGCGCTGGCCGGCTTTCGCGCTCGTCCCTACGTTGTGCGGCCAACTTGAAACATTCTGCGGTGGAGTGATTGTTTCTGTTGCAGAACGAACAATACCGTCTCTGTTCTGCGGGACCTCTTTTCCCGAATTCCGCGTTGGGTCCTTTATTTTGCCCAGGTCTGGGGTTATTCGGCTTATTCGCGGTGCGCTCTTCCCGGTTAGGGCTTCGTTTCTGTGCCTCTTTCCCGTTAGGCTTTAGGTCTCGCCTGAAGCTCTTGGCTTCTCCGTGTGCGGCCACGTACCTATCTGCGACCTTGACCAGATCTTCCAGTCTTTCCGCGCCCTGTTCTACTGAGAATGTTCTCAGCTCGGGTTTCATGGTTTCCCGTAGCTGTTCCCATACTAACAGTTCTGTCAGTCCATCATACGTTTTAGCCGTGGCTGACTGGCTAATCCACTTATCCAGCGTTGTGGACAACCGATCCGCGAACTGCGCATAGCTCTCTCCTTTCACTCTCCGATTGGTGCGGAACTTTTGCCGATAGCATTCTCCTGTTAGTTCGAATCCCGTTAGGAGTGCCTCTTTTACTTTGTGATAGTCAGTCACTCTGTCAGTCGGTAGCTTACTGTAGATGTCATAAGCCTTTCCTCTAAGCCCTTGACTAAGCTTAAAGGACCAATGAGTGGGATCTAGTTTGTACTCTGTTGCTAGACGCTCAAACCTAGTCAGATAGAGATCTAGACCTTCTTCTCTCTCATTGAATGTTCCCAGTGGAAATGACATTCCTTGTACAGGGTTGGATGCTACCTCTAGCTGATCTGAGTGGGAAGGGGTTGAGGAAGAACTTGAAGCTCCTGATCCCAATCTTCGTAGCTCTAACTCATGCTGTCTTTCTTTTTCCTTTTCTTCCCTCTCTTTTTCTTTTTCTGCCCGCTCATGCTGCCTTCTTCTGTTCTACTTCTAATTCTATCTAGTTTCTTCTGTTCTCTTGCTGCTTCTAATTCTAGTTTCTTTTGCTCTGCTTCTAATTCTGCTTTTTTCTGTTCTCTCTCTGCGGCTCTCTCTGCCGCTTCGAGTTTCTTCGCCTCTCTCTCTGCTGCTCTCTCGGCCTTAGCCTCCTGCTTCTCTACCTCTGCATTGATATACGCAATTAGGTCTCCCCCTGCTAAGTGTAAAGCTTCTCCTAGTTCCTTGAACCGCAATCTCAAGGCCACTGGGTCCGACATTGCCAAACGTGTCTATGAACACCCTCTGAATCAAGTGGAATACCAAAACACTAGCAATATTGCAAGTCAATAAAAACAATGCAAAGACCATACAATTCGTAATCAATAATAGAATAGAACAAGAGTCAAATGGCATACAACAGTTATTTAAGCAAAACCTGCAAAAGAACAATGCAACATACAGGCACAAAAATATTTGAAGCAAAAAAGTTTTTAACTAAAGAATAGTGCACCCAACTGATCAGTCCTTGTTACCACTATTCTAAGTTATTCTACTACTGCTGTTATCTAATTTTATTGTACTTAGATCCGGTTATACCCAATTCCTATTACACAGATCCTAGCTAGGCTCGCCAATTAAAGTGTCACGTGGGGTTTATGGGCTCTGCACAATGGAATTATGGACCCTCACGTTTATTCGGTGGGAACTGCTAGTAAGTCACCCTATGAATTACTTTAATAAATTTATTTGTTTAGCTCGTTCTGTGTTAAGGTTGGGGTACAGAAATAGATAGAAAAATGGTAAAAGATTACTGTCACACTAGCTTTCACACGGCTATGAATCATATGTAGTCCAGCCACTTGATAACAGTTAAAATCACACATTTATTTCTTCTATTCTATACAAGATTCTCTAAGTACTAATCTAACTTAAAAAGTCTCAGTCACTGCTAATAGTTCGATCGCTGATAGTCTAGGCAGCTGTTATATCTTCCTCGGGCACTTTGCTAGTATATTTCATGTAGATTTGGACTACTGTGGTCCGTTTTACAGTTTCTGAAGAGTTGGACTACTGTGGTCCTGTTATGATCAGTTTAAGTGCACCTTCGCCCTATGCACTTAACTCATGTGTGGGGTGTTCGAAGTCCTTCTGTGAGGTAGCTTCTGGTCCACCTGTGTCGTTGTGTAGTTGGGTTCCCTTGCCACGCTGTGGGGTCTGACAGGGCGTTTTTCAAGGCAGCTCTTTCCGTCTTGTGCGGTAGAGTCTCCTCACCCAACTAGTCGTTTCTGTGGAGTGGGGTGCACAGGATAGCTCGGGATAGCTCGGGATAGCTCGGGATAGCTCGTCTGTTTGACAAGTTCAGGCCCGTTGTGACTTAATAGAATTCTGAGATTCTAAGTCCTGCTTCCTGGTCTATGAGTAGTGAAGATAGTTCTCTGCTAGCTAAGATGTTACTTCTTCCTCGTCTCACACACGACTGACCAAGCTGTGCTAGGTTTTGACACAGTCAAAACTGCTCTACCCACTTAGCCTGCTGCTGATTGGTTAAAACGGTCCGATTCAAAGCTCAAGTGCTGACTCACTGCGATGTGGGTGGCTCGCTCGCCGTGTGTGGTCTGCTGTGTAATTTAATTGCTGCTGTGTAATATACTGACTCTCTACTGTTGCAAAGACTACACATGGCTAAATAGTAAACAAGCAGAGTTAAAACTAGCCAATTTATGACATATACCAGGTACTGTTCGTTGTAAAACTTTTGGTGGAGAGATAAACATTTATCAGCAGGCTAAAGTTGTTGTTTCTTGCCCATATTTTGTTGGAGAGTTGGTTTGTTGTGTTCTTGAGGATCCAGTTGCTGACTTGATTGTAGGAAATATTCCAGGTTTGATTGTTCAGCAGACCCAAGATACCAAAGTTGCTGCTGCTGCTGATGTCCCTGTTGCTGCTGTCACTACTCGTGCTCAGGCTAGGAAGCAGGATCTCCCGCACAAACCTCTTGTCACTGTGTGCGATGACTTGAAGGTCACTCGTGTTGAACTTATTCAGTTGCAGAAAGGTGATGCTACTTTGCAAGGTTGTTTTAAGTTAGCTGTTTCAGGTGAAGAAAAGGTTGTTGGTTCTGCAACTTATACTTTCTATTTTAAAGATGATATTTTGTACAGAAGGTATCAGAAATCCAAGGATATTTTGCATCAGGTTGTTGTTCCTGAAAAACTTCGCACTTCAGTCATGATTGCTGCGCCTGATCAACTTTTGGCAGGTCATTGTGGAGTTCGTAGAACTTTGACTAGGATTCTATCCCAATTCTTTTGGCCTGGTGTTTCTGCTGATGTGAGTGCTTATGTTCACACTTGTGACATTTGCCAGAAAACAATTTCAAAAGGAAAAGTTCCCCCTGTTCCTTTGGCAACTATGCCTCTTATCTCGACTCCATTCGAGAGGGTCGCTATTGATCTAGTTGGGCCTTTGTCTCCTCCATCTGTTGAAGGTCACATATATATTCTGACTTTGATTGACTTAGCTACTAGGTTTCCCGAAGCTGTTCCTATGAAAGACATTTCTTCTGTTGCAGTTGCTGAGGCTTTGATGAGTATTTTTTCAAGGTTAGGTTTTCCCAAGGAAATTCTTTCAGATCAAGGTTCTCAGTTCAACTCAGATTTGATGAAACAGTTTCATGCTTTGTGTGGTACTCAAGCCATACGTACTTCGCCCTACCACCCTCAAGCAAATGGTACTGTTGAACGGTTTCATGGCACTTTGAAATCTATGCTTCGAAAGGTTGTTCATTCTCAACCTAAAGCTTGGCATCGCTATCTTCCTGCATTGCTCTTCGCATGTAGAGAATTGCCGTCAGAAAGTACAGGTTTCAGTCCTTTTGAACTGATGTTCGGTCGCAAACCGAGAGGTCCCATTTCTCTCATTGCTGATTTCTGGACCGAAGATCACAACTCTAGTGATACATCAGCGAAGCCATTGTACACTTACCTCTTTGACCTGAAGAATATTATTTCTGAAGTTTGTGAAATTGCTTCCCAAAACTCTGCAGATTCGTCTGTCAAGAACAAAAGGTACTTTGATCGTCGTGCAAAGGCACGAACTTTTTCTGTTCATGATGAGGTACTTGTTCTTCTCCCCACTGACTCTAACAAACTTCTTATGACATGGTCAGGTCCTTATTTTGTACAGGAATGTCTTCATCCAGATTATAGAATTCTTGTGAAGGGAAAGTCGAAGATTTTCCATGCAAACATGCTCAAACGATATCTTCGTCGTGTTGATGCTGCTGTTGGTATTGTTGAGGATTATACACGGTTGTCAACAGGTGTTTTAGTTGATTGGTCTTCCATTTCTACCTTTTTGCTTCCAGATGTCGAGGATGTTGGGCCTCAGTGTGTTGTTCCTCATGCTGACGTTTCAGATTGGCATACTGTCCCATCAGTGGCTATTGGTGTTGTCCAAGATGATGATGATGTTGGTGGTCTTCCCACTATTCCTCTCATGTTGTCGTCTGTCAATGACGAGGACATTTCAAAGATCGATTTCAACAATGATCTCTCTGATTCTGATGGTCAGTCCCTGTATTCAGTGTTTGCAGATTTTCCTACGGTGTTGACATCGAGACCCGGTGCATTCAATGGAAATCTATTCCTTGACGTCAAACTTACGACTGATGTTCCAGTTCGTCGACGGGCTTATGATTTACCTTTCTCTTCCAAGCAGGTAGTCGTAAGAGAAATTCAAGCCATGCTTGATCTGGGTGTGATAGAGAAGTCAAAGTCTGCATATTCATCACCTGTTGTCTTGGTTCAAAAGAAAGATGGCGCTTGTAGATTTTGCATTGACTACAGAGCCCTCAACAAAATTACAGTTTTTGATGCGGAGCCTATTCCAGATGTGGACGAGTTGTTCACAAGGCTTGCGAACAGTACGTTTTTCACACGTATTGATCTTTCTAAGGGCTACTGGCAGATTATTGTCAGCCCGGTGGATCGTCACAAGACGGCGTTCGCAACGCACATTGGTCTCTACCAATGGATTAGAATGCCTTTTGGTTTGGTTTCTGCTCCTGCAGTGTTTGCCCGGATGATGAGGATGCTCGAACTTGATGAGGCCAATTCCATGAACTTCTTTGACGATGTTTTGGTTCATAGTGCTACTTTCCAAGATCATTTGGTGCATGTTAGAGGAGTTTTGAACAAGCTGCTTCATTACAATTTGACGGCGAGACCGGCTAAGATCGCGTCTGGCTACAAAAGTCTGGAGTTTCTTGGACATGTGGTGGGAGAGGGGATGCTGCGTCCAGAAAAGAAAAAGATAGAAAAGATTTTGGCCATCCCTACTCCGACTACCAGAAAGCAGGTCCGTTCCCTGTTAGGGCTGTTGAGTTTTTATAGAAGATATGTCCCTGCTTTCGCAACTATCACGGCTCCCATTACCGATCTCACAAAGGAGACGAAAGCGCGCACAATTGCGTGGACTCCTGCTTGTGAGGAAGCGTTGGTTAAGATCAGACACATTTTTTCTTCTGCGCCTGTTCTTCAGTTACCTAGGCTGGACCAACCTTTCATTTTGCGCACGGATGCTAGTTCTACTGGCCTGGGTGCTGTGCTGCTTCAGGAGTTGGAGGAAACTCTTCACCCCGTGTCATTTGCGAGCAGAAAGTTGCTCGACAGAGAAACCCGATATAGCACGATAGAAAGGGAATGTTTGGCTATTGTTTGGGCTATTTCGAAATTTTCAAAATTTCTCTGGGGGGTTGACTTCGTCCTTCAGACTGATCACAGACCGCTGACGTACTTGCATACAAGTCGCTTTAAGAATTCTCGCATCATGCGTTGGTCTTTGTCCTTACAAGAGTTCAGATTCACTCTTGAACCACTTCCAGGTATACAGAATGTGTTCGCGGATCTGTTGTCACGCGCTGATCGTGATCAATCGGTTCCATAGATCAAGGTTTCGTGGTCGTTGCTGTGTTTTGACATTATCCTCAGAACTTGTAAAAAATAACCTCGGTCGGTTCTTTTTTTCTTTGGGAGGGGGGTAGTGTAACGACCGCAGTTCGTACACATTTGTGTATGAAGACGTGATGACGTCACTGCGTAATTTTTCGAATAGTTTGTGAACTGTTGTTAGATCAGAGACTATACATCAGCCTAAGCGAGAGGACGTTTTTGTGGGTGCTCTGGAAAGACCTGTTTCTTTAGGACTTTAGCTGTATAAGAATACAGGTATTTGTTTATTATTATTATTATTAGTGGTATTTATAATGAACTGCTAAGCTATTCTTACGAAAAAGGAAGAGTATTGCTTTTTGTAAATTAGTACGTTTAGGGTACAGAAGAACCCATGTTTGAAAACAAAGTTCGTTAACTCGTGTCAATATTTATTTGATCATGTGTATACATGTATGTGTGACTCAGTTTGTAATTATGATACCATTTTTATATTCAGTCATATGTGAAGATATGGGCTGAAATAGGAACGTATTTCAGTTGTGTAATTTGAATATCTATTGATGAATGAATGGGTATAACTATGTTATAAAATGAAGGTGAGCTGTGTTTGTAATATTTGTCTCATAGTCCATTGTGTGTAGCCTATGCAATGTGTGTAAAGTGGCTATACTACTATTGTCACAGGAATGCTGATAATAGTGATTGTAGTGATTGTGGTGGCGTGTAGAGACATTCTACAAAGGGAAATGATCCTTGCTCAGTGTGAGCTATAAAGACATACAGTCTCTTTAAGGATAAGAGCAAAAATTTACGATTGTGTACATGTTGTATACAGCGGGGCGGTTACGGAGCAAAGAACCCCTGATGTGCGGCGGATGGATCTGGTCCCCATGACATCACTGGCCTGACCGGATGTGGACCCCATCTTTGCCTTGCCTCTCCTTCGGATACCATCACTGGTGCAGAATTGCAACAACGGTGCCGAAGTAAATCTCCGGATCGACGCCACGAAGACATCTGCAGCGTCTTCAGTGTGGGTGGCTGTGACTCCAGCGACGGCTAATAATTCCGCGCCTGGAGTGCTTGATCCGTGAAATAGGTTAGTAAACAGAAACTGTGAAGTATATGATCTCTGAGTCATCGAAGTGATGCTAATGCAAAAGAGTAGAGTCGAGTGACGTCCCCAGAAAGGGACAACGACTTCTACTAGTGTTGAACTCTGAAAGAAACTGTGTACATTCATATCAGAAACTGCGTGAACTTACTGAGTAATCTGCGTGCACTCACCCAAGCGCCCGGGTGGAAGTATTACACTAATTATGGGCACTTAACTATCGTATGTGTGAATTTATTTATATGTTAGAAATAATTGTATGATTTAATGTATCTGTGAATTTAGTGTATGTGAAGATGATTTATTGTGTATGTTCATGATTGAGTGTGAAATAGCATAACAGAGGGCAAAGAGAAACAACTGTGTATTCTTTGTCTTTGTCTGCAAGCACGTGTGTGGCAGTGTATGAGTATAGTAAACAGAGATAGAACACACACCTTATACTGAGCGTCAGACAGCCACACTCACACACTCATTCATTACACCATAGGTAGTTATACATATATTTATTTAGATTATAATACACAAAAAACACTTCGTTACATGCATCACCCAGGCGATCTTGGTCTCCATAGAAGTCGGCGCCTGCTGACATTCCGCCAGTCGCGCCAAATCCCGTCACAAAAGGATCACTCACTGTGTCTCTGGCTTCAAACGTCGTCGACCCGTCGTCTGCTGACCCACGACGCGATGACCTGACTGGTGATCTCTGGTGCTCGATCGCAGAAGGTAAGTCGGTGACTCCTGTATCAGCTGCTGTCGTCGCCCGCTCGTCCATCGTGACACCCATGCGAGAACGCGTACGACCCGCGATCGGAGACACTCCTTCAGCCTCCTCGATCGATGCCATCCTGCTTAAGGAAAGCAACAACAACCAACAACAACAAGTCAAAACCCTACGAACCTTACCTTACCTAGCCTAGCCTAAGATACTAACTACCTAACTAAGCTATCTTCCCTACCTATCACCCACCTCCTCCCACTCAAACAGTGGAAACTGGCCCGCGAGGTAGCGAACCGGATGGAGAGTGCAATGGCGCCTTCCCCTCACGTGTGGTCGAACCCAGGCCGGCTGTGAGCCTCCGCTAAACAGCGACCTGACTCCCTCCAACCACCCGCTGGGGTGCACACTCTCACCGAATCACGCCTCACACACTCGGACACCACAAGACAATTACAAGACAACTTCACGTCTGGGCACACACTCACACATACCCTGCATCTCCACCATATGTCACCGCCACGACTCCCTCCGGGCAAACGCCACAAACAAACAACTTATTCACGCAGACGCGAAGTGATGATAACACAACAATTATATATACAACTTTCAAGCTATTTATTCATTCATACCACACACTCATACACATACAACATTTACACAGGAAACGAAGAAATGGTAATGAAACAATCAATGGGTCAATGAAACGATGCGATGGTTTGTGGGGTGATCGGGGTCGCTAATCGACCAACGTCCTAGTATCGAACGTGCACAGCCAAAGTCCGAGGCACGCGTTCACAAACAGACAGGGGGGGGGTTGAGTGTAGGAGAGGGACAACACAAAACGGGCCCACCTGGCGAAATGCAGTCCCTGGTAAAGTCTCCTCAAAAGTATCCACCCCCTTCCGTTGACGTCCAAACGAAGGAGCGTTGCTACCCGCGGTCGCCACTGACGATGATGATGGCGCTGATAACAAAGACGGTAGACAAACGAATGGCGATGTTGATGATGATGTTCGGTCCACCTGACCAAGTGTCGTCGTCGTTGCTGCCTCACGTGTTCCAGCGACGAACTGGCGGATTGACGAACGTCGAGCTGCGAACTTCGAACTCGATCCTCGTACTCAAGCCTCGAATTCAATCCTCAACGACAATCCTCGACGAACCTGTAACATGCTTGTCGCATCGTAAATGTCATGTTCACTCGATTCTGTCCCCCTCCCTCCATCACACTTACCCCCCCCCCACTCTCACTACGCTACTCCACTAAACTTCTGACACTTGAGGGGTCCAACTGCAGTCTATTTCCCCCGTCCTTGACTCTCTCTCGCTTTCTACTGTTATCGTCACTTGAAACGAAATCATGAATGCATGGAATGGACGACGCTGCAAATGAACACATGTAAACATCAACACATTATTCAAATCAAGCATCCGCAACGACAACAACAGCAACCACTTCCATCCTACCTTCATCACACTCCACCCCCTTTCTTCTCCCTCATTCTCCCTCCTTCAGTCGCACTCTTCCTTTCTTCTGCCTCTCCTCAGTGCAACCTTTCTCATCCTTCCTTACTCCTACGTACCAGCTATCATACAACACCCCAAACAGCCGGCCCTTGGTTATTGGCACAGTGAGGAAAAACCACCATCCACTCACCCAACGGTTCGCATTTAATTGCACCCCGTAGCCCTTCTCCACTGCCCTCCTACGAAAGTACATCCAATTAGGGTAATCCGGTAGTGCATAGTTCTCGTAGTAGACAATACCTCGATACTACCTACCACACTACCACAGACTTGCTTTCCTACAGCTACACTCCAACTGAGCGTATCACTTCAGAAATCGGCAATCTTTAAACTAGTATACTTCTCTGGACCAGATATTATTATTCGTTAATACCCGTCCCACCCTAATTCCAGAACACAGCAAAACCACAGAGCACTAGACAAACACCGTCTACACTGTACTGCTGACAAACATGTTCTGACCATAGTGAGCAAATTCCTAAACTGGCTTAACCGGCGTACGCTGTTTACCACGCTTTTCACGCTCCCGAGACAACAATAATCACGCATACAGCAACACGCAGTACCACCCCCGCCCTTATACTCTTCACACACAGACTACATGGCTTTCTTCACAGGCTGCCCTGTGACAATGCCAGACTTGCTTTGGATCGTGGAGACCTTGGGCTGTTTAACACTTGTCAGCCGCTTCAAGTCTGGTAAGGCTTCTTGCTGTTATTCTTGTTCAGACTGTTTATTTATTTATTATTATTTATTACAGGCCTTTTTATATAGCGCTTACCTATTAATCTAGCTCTAAGCGCTTAACAATTTACTTAAAAAAAAAAAAAAAAAAAAAAAACTTTAAAGAACTATAACTGCGACTAAAATCAATCAGATAATGATATAAAAAGTAAGTTAAGACACATATATAATTAATTTGACTAACACAGTAGTACACACGCGTGCGCACATACACTCACACAGCACGCATACAACACAAGTCTAACTATAATATGTGAATTAACAAAGTCCAATTATTATATAGCGCTTTATTAATCTAGCTATAAGCAATAAGCGCTTAACAATTTACTTTTAAAACCTTTAAAGAACTATAACTGCGACTAAAATCAATCAGATAATGACATAAAAAGTAAGTTAAGACACAAATATAATTAATTTGACTAACATAGTAGTACACAGGCGTGCGCACATACACTCACACAGCACGCATACAACACAAGTTTAACTATAATACGTGAATTAACAAAGTCCAGTTAACAAGTTTAAACAAGAATAATAAAACGATTGGCTGTACATGATCGCTTTCCGCTTTCTGTCAGAAAGATAATGAACACAATTTATAAATGTCACATAGACAGTTAGGATACAACACCCGGGCCGAGAACGAGGCAAGGCGAGAACGTCACAGGTCATAAGCACACTTGAACAGGTGAGTTTTCAGGGACCTCTTGAAGGTGGGGGAGGTTTCACAATGACGGATGTGGGAGGGGAGCTGGTTCCAAAATGTAGGCGCGTGGAAGGAGAAAGAGCGGTCACCGAAGGTTTTGGTTCTAGTGCGTGGGATGGAGAGGATTCTTCTGTCAAAGGAGGAGCGTAAACGTCTGGAGGGAGTGTATGGAAGCAAGAGTTCAGAGAGATAGACAGGGAAGTGAGGGTCAGTGAACGAGTTGAAGCAGAGGTTGGCAGTCTTGTGCTTGATGCGGAAGGATATTGGGAGCCAGTGGAGTTTTAGCATGAGTGGTTGTATGTGATCACGCTTTTTTGCTTTGAAAATGAGTCTGCACGCTGAGTTCTGTACCTTCTGAAGTTTGTCTGTGAGGTGCTGAGGGATACCTGCTAGAAGAGTGTTGCAATAGTCAAGTTTTGAAAGAATGAGTGAACAGACAAGAGTTTTGGTGGCGTCAAAGGAGAGGAGGTGTCTGATGGTACTGATGTTTCTAAGTTCAATGTATGCAGATCTGCAAATATTCGTGACGTGTTTGTCCATGGAGAGGGTGTCTGTGAAGGTGACTCCTAGGTTTCTGGCCGAGGTGGAGAGTGTGATGTCAGAGTTGCCGATAGGGATAACAGAAGGAGCAGATGGAGGAAGAGGTTTGTTTTGGGGGTGGATGAGAAGGATTTCAGTTTTGTCATCATTCAGTTTAAGTTTGTTGCACGTCATCCAACGCCTGACGTCGTCAACACAATCCCGCACACGAAGGGCGGTGGCTTCGAGCTGATCAGGGAGACAAGAGTCACAGATTTGAGTGTCGTCAGCAAATGACTGACTGGAAACTGAGTGGTGGCTGATGAGAGATGATAGAGGTTTGGTGTAAAGGATGAAGAGAACCGGTCCGAGGACCGATCCTTGTGGAACCCCAAGAGAAAGAGCTGAAGGTCTAGAACAGCGTTTGGAAGTAGAGACTGTTTGAGTTCTGTCAGACAGATAAGACTGAAACCAGTTAAGAGCTGAGCCTGAAATACCGAAAGAAAGGTGAAGACGATCCAGGAGAATTTGATGGTCAATGGTGTCGAAAGCAGCTGAAAGATCAAGGAGAGTGAGAAGGGAGAGTTTGCCACCATCCATCGCGCGCAGGAGATCGCTCATGACTCGGACAAGCGCAGTTTCGGTGCTGTGACCTGGACGGTAGGCAGACTGAGTAGAGGGAAAGAGGTTGTAATAATGAAGATAGTCAGAAAGCTGAGAAAGAACTATTTTTTCTGTGATTTTGGAGAGGAAAGAGAGGTTACTGACGGGGCGATAGTTTTTGAGCGTGTTAGGGTCGAGGGAGGGTTTCTTGAGGAGTGGGAGGACTATTGACTGTTTGAAGATGGAAGGGAAAGTGCCAGAGAGGAGGGAAGAGTTGACAATGAAGGTGAGTGCAGGAAGGAGGACGTCAAGGCATTCCACAAGCAGTGGGACGGGGATGGGGTCAAGGGCGCACGACTTGGGAGCTGACCTGGTGATGACGCGCCAAACCTCATCCTCGGTCACAGGCCTGAATCCACTAAAGGACGCCGTCACTGTCCTCTATTTCCTGGCATTGCTCCTATCCAGTTCTCCTTTGTCGTGCGTATGCCTTTTCGGATGTCATTGTTGATTTTTCGGTTGGCATCAGATCACTGTGAAATATTCTTCTCTTTTTCAACCTCTTCGTTTATCACACAGGTCAAACAGTTCAGATGTAATCCACGGTTTCTTCTTTGGCGGTGCTTACCCAGGATCTCAGTGCCGTCATCTGTGACAGCTGAGTTGAAGATGGTGGTCATGGTGTTGACATCCACTTCACCATCTCCCAAAATGAGCAGTGGTGCAAATTTCTCTCGAATTGTGGCTTAGACTTTTTCTGCCACCTCCGGGTCTTGCAGTTTGTCCAGGTCGAACTTCAGTCTGATCCATTTTTACTGTGTTTACTCTCTTCAAGTGGAGCCGGAAGAACAGCATCACGAGATCGTGGTCCGTTCCGATGTCTGCTCCAAGTACGTGTTCTGCCAGTGTTGATGCTTGACCTGAGATAGACCTGGATGATGGTGATGTTAAAAGGGGCTGCTCTCAGAAGAATGATGAGTCTACTGGGCGACAAGCCATGACAGTGGCTGGAATGTTTTTGTGGACCAAGAATCCAACGCCGTGTTCGTGCCTGTCATCTCTCCCGCTGAAATAAAGCTTGCGGCCTTTGTCGGTCATTGTATCGCCTAGGTCTTTCCAACGCAGTTCGCTGATACTTAAAAACGTTTCATTGATAAAAGTAATAATACTGATTAAAATACTGATGATAATAATAATAATAAAAAGAAGAAGAAGAAGAAGAAGAAGAAGAAGAAGAAGAAGAAGAAGAAGAAGAAGAAGAAGAAGAAGAAGAAGAAGAAGAAGAAGATGATGATGATGATGAAGAAAAACAAGAGAAAGAAGAACAATCGTCCAAAATCACAAAATGTGAAGACACGTGAAAAGAAAAAAAATCAACTGTTATAATTAGCAAAGCAAACTGTTGGTTAGACTACTGTGGACTAATTCAGAAATTATTCATTTGAGTAAGCATCTCTAAAACCCCAAGGGTTATGATTGTTATGGTTTGAATCAGTGAGAGATGTTCGTTAACTTGGTAAATTTAGTGTTGTTTATATTTACAAGTGTTTCTGTTAACTGCTTGTTCAATGATAGAAGTTGTGTTAACTACTTGTTTAATGATAACAGTCGTGTGTACTGCCTGTTCAATGACTGTAGTTGTGTGTACTGCTTGTTCAATGACTGTAGTTGTGTGAACTGCTTGTTCAATGACTGTAGTTGTGTGTACTGCTTGTTCAATGATTGTAGTTTTATGTACTGCATGTTCGATGACTGTGTTGTATGTACTGCATCTTCAATGACTGTAGGTGTGTGTACTGCTTGTTCAATGACTGTAGTTGTGTGTACTGCTTGTTCAATTACTGTAGTTGAATGTACTGCTTGTTCAATTACTGTAGTTTTATGTACTGCTTGTTCAATGACTGTAGTTGTATGTACTGCATGTTCAATGACGGTAGTTGTAGGCTATATACTGTATGTTCAATGACTGTAGTTGTGTTTACGGCTTGTTCAATGACTGTAGTTGTGTGTACTGCTTGTTCAATGAATGTAGGTGTATGTACTGCTTGTTTCAGGTGCTACCAGCTTCACCAGACCACAGAACCAAAGATGACTTGGTACGACTCCCGTTTGATGTGCATGAGGAAGCGGCAGCGGTTGGTTACCATGGGAATGCCGACAAAATTCAGAGATTTCCAACTTTTTGTTGCGTCCTTACTAAAGCCGCGTTTCTTCATCTTCATGGGTGCCCAGCTGCTGGAGCGACGGGAGGCAGTCCCAGTGGCGGCCTTCTACAAGCACGTAAGCCACCATTCAAAGTTTTAGACATCAAACAAGCTTTCTTCTCTCTGCGATTTTCTGAAACGTGACCTTGATTGAAGGACAAAGTCAAAGTGAACACAGACCTATTTCACTTGGTTAAGTGTTTCTTTCTTTAAATCATAATGTTGACATGGACGTACAGTTGGGGACAAACCAAACTTGTTCGAAGCTACGATTCCACTCATGATGAGATGATCAAATGTATGTGTGTCTTTCAAAATATTGCAGAGCAGTCTGGGTTTTTAAAAAAAGTCCATTATTGTTTGCATATTCTAGACAACTTTAAATTTCTTTTTCTTAAAAATAAATTATGACATTGTCCAACAGCTGTGATAGAACACGTTATCACCTTTGTCGTGATGACTGGAACCTACCTGGCTTACACCACCATGTTTTATCTGTAATCCACCAGATCTGGCAGTGGACCGACGGGAGGTCGGCATTCTTCCTCAATATCACTTCTACCGCCACAGCCCCGCGATGTGCCTACTTCGACCTTGAGACTTATACAGTGAAAGAACAAGCCTGCCATGCGGAATTTTCGTTTACCCATCTTTTGTGCGAATTCGACAAAAACACAACCCTCACTGAGCTTTCCCCAGGAAAAGGGAGTAACGCTACAGACTCTGCAAGTATCATCACGTTCTCAAAACTCAATTCTACATTGGATTCCAGAAATCACTCTATGGTGCCATGTCCCCAAGGTCACCTGACGAAAGATTTCCTGTCATGTGATGCGCGGAGTGGATGCGTGAAGGAAGAAAGCGAGAATTGGTGCGAGACTGGCGGAGTTGAGGTGCCCATGTTCCACTGCGGCGTTGGCCATATGGCCTTGCACTACAGCCTGGTGTGTGACCACATAGAACATTGCCTGGACAGAACGGATGAAGATTTTTGTCACTTTGAAGCCTGCCCTGTGAAGGATTACCAGTGCAGCAGCGGACAATGTGTCAGTACCTACCGCGACTGTGACCACAACCTAGATTGTTATGATGGATCTGATGAACTGTGCAAAGCGCCGTTTAATCTACAGTTACCACCAAAAGTGCCTTTGCCAGTGGTGCTAGAGATGGACGGCAAGGGCAGTTACTCGTTTGTTTCATCAAACAATTGTCCTGACACGCACTTCTTGTGCCCTGAAGGCGTTTGCCTCCCTGTCTACCTTCGCTGTAACAACATTCCCGACTGCCTGGAGAAGGAGGATGAGAAAGACTGTGAACATTTCGTATGTCCAGGATTTTACCGTTGTTGGGGGTCCTACGTGTGCTTGCATCCTGACAACGTGTGTGACGGTGTGCCGCACTGTCCTCAGTGGGACGATGAACTGCTATGCAAGCCGTATTGTCCAACTGCCTGCCGTTGTCAGGGTCTGGCCTTTGTCTGCAATACAAACTTCATTGCCAGTGCATTCCCACACATTCGGTATCTTGACGCCAGTGGCTCTAACTTGGAATTAAAAGACTTCTTCGGCAACCGCCTGCTCGTTCGTCTTCACCTGTCCTGGTCCAACATAAGCACAGTGACCATTATGACCTTACCCAATCTCCAAAACCTGAACCTGAGTCACAACCAGATAGCCAGCATTGACATGGGCGTCATGAACTTACCCAATCTCCAGTACCTGGACCTTAATCACAACCAGATAGCCAGCATTGACATGGGTGTCTTCAGCTCACTCAAAAAACTTCTCGTTCTCGATCTTTCCTACAACCCGCTTTCAGATATCATCAACACTGACGCGACAACATCACACCCTGTGATTTTACGAAGCATCGATCTCTCGTTCACTGAGCTCACAGTCTATAACGGCAGCGCTTTTGCCAACTGTAAGCATATGGAAACGATTAATGTGTCCTGGAGCAAGTTGACAACAATCTTAGAGGAAGGATTCAAATCCACGCCGTTGCTGCAGACTGTGGACGCCAGAGGAAGTCCTCTGACCATTTTCCCAAAAGACGTTTTGACCAGCCTGACATCTTTGCAGACAGTGCAGGTAGACAACTACAAATTGTGCTGTCCTGTCATGCTGTCTGCTGACTTTAACTTGAATAACTGTTATTCCAAACAAGACTTGCTGGCCTCGTGCGACGATCTGCTGAAATCCAACACCTATCGCATCTTTATTTGGGTCTTTGCAGCTATGGCCATCGTAGGCAACGTGGGTACCTTTGTGGCCAGGATCTACTTGGACGAGTCAACACACGGCAGCTTTGGTGTGTTCGTTACCAACCTGTCCGTGGCTGATGTTTTCATGGGTCTTTACCTGGTGGTGGTCGGCTCTGCAGATCTTGTCTATCAGGGTCAGTATTTGTTCCACGATGTAGAATGGAAGCAGAGCATTGCGTGCACTATTGCAGGATGCTTGTCTCTCCTGTCCAGCGAGGTCAGCGCCTTCATCATCTGTTTCATCACGCTGGACCGCTTCCTGGTGCTACGCTTCCCTTTCAGACAGGCCCCCTTCAGCTTTAAATCTGCTCTTGTCACTTGTGACATTATCTGGGCTGCGGGGTTCGTGCTGATCATCGTTCCCTTGCTGCCTGCCACGTCCCACTGGCAGTTCTACAGTCAGAATGGCATCTGCATCCCGCTCCCTTTCAGCAGCAGTGACGGCTTTCCTGGCTACACGTATTCTTTCACTGTGATGATCGTGCTCAACTTCACTCTATTTATCCTTATCGCAATAGGTCAGGTGGTCATCTACTGGTCAGTCAGGGTTAACTCAATGGCCAGTAAGGACAGTGCAAACCGGGACGCGACCATCGCTCGCCGCTTGACCTCGGTCGTGCTGTCGAACTTTGCTTGCTGGTTCCCTATCGGCCTGCTGGGCGTCATGGCGTCAACCGGCACTCCCATTCCTGATGAAATCAACGTGGCCATGGCCATCATCGTCATGCCCATCAACTCTGCTCTCAACCCTTTCCTCTATACCTTCAACGTGCTGATGGAAAAACGAAAGAAAGCGAGGGAGGACTATCTGTTGCAGAAGTTAAAGGCACGCCAAACGAACCCCACAGTGACCAGGTCTGCAAAAACCGAGGTTATGTCTGCCCTCCAGACCTGTCTAAAGAATGGAACTCTAACCACTGACGAGGTTGTTAGTCAGTTAAACTTTAAGTAAAGCCACAACATGGATCCACCACACAGGAGCATGGGTTTGGGGATTAGTGCTTGATAAATATGGACATTTGATGACCCTGTGTGAACGTCAAGATCACAGAAATTTCTGTAGATTTTGCAGTTTGGAAAAAAAAAACGATGATCAAGATACACGTGTCGATATCGAGGACAAAACACAGTCAAAGAAAATGCATGAAAAAAACACACATTGACCAAGAAGACAAAGATCTTGACCTTTGTGACATGAAGGGCATGAAATAAATCTGGTGAAATGTCAATGTCAGGTTCGCATTGCTCCTGTGTTTGTGTAGTCAGTGTCTGTATGTTATGGCGTTTGCTAAGACGTTCGCCTTCTCCAAATAACCTAGACATTTCTACATTAACCGCTGTCAAACTATATTGGATTACATTTTTTACACAGTGCAAATATTATTATTATTATTATTATTATTATTATTATTATTATTATTATTATTATTATGGCTATTGACGCCTAATCTAAACAAAGCCCTAGGCGTTTACAAAGTCAAAAATTTACAACTAATCAAACAGAAAACATACAAAACAAGAAAAGAAGATATTGTAGCTGTAAACGTCAGATAAAGTCAATAAATCTTTATTCACCAAAAATACAGTGTTGATTTGACGTGTCACTTGCAATATACAATAATTAGACACACACATGGTGGTGTAACGTTGGTGCAAGTGGAATTTATTTGTCACACTAACTGCCCATGGAGACCAGTGAAGGAGTACCACACTGTACACAAACAATGGAGACCAGTGAAGGAGTACCACCCTGTACACAAACAATGGAGTGAAGAAATACCACTCTGTACACAAACAATGGAGTGAAGAAATACCACTCTGTACACAAACAATGGAGACCAGTGATGCAGTACCTCCCTGTACACAAACAATGGAGACCAATGAAGGAGTACCTCCCTGTACACAAACAATGGAGACCAGTGAAGGAGTACCACCCTGTACACAAACAATGGAGACCAGTGAAGGAGTACCACCCTGTACACAAACAATGGAGACCAGTGAAGCAGTACCACACTGTACACAAACAATGGAGACCAGTGAAGTAGTACCTCCCTGTACACAAACAATGGAGACCAGTGAAGGAGTACCACCCTGTACACAAACAATGGAGACCAGTGAAGGAGTACCTCCCTGTACACAAACAATGGAGACCAGGGAAGCAGTACCACCCTGCACACAAACAATGGAGACCAGTGAAGGAGTACCACACTGTACACAAACAATGGAGACCAGTGATGCAGTACCACCCTGTACACAAACAATGGAGACCAGGGAAGGAGTACCACACTGTACACAAACAATGGAGACCAGTGAAGCAGTACCACCCTGTACACAAACAATGTAGACCAGTGAAGCAGTACCACCCTGTACACAAACAATGGAGACCAGGGAAGGAGTACCACACTGTACACAAACAATGGAGACCAGTGAAGGAGTACCACCCTGTACACAAACAATGGAGACCAGGGAAGCAGTACCACCCTGTACACAAACAATGGAGACCAGGGAAGGAGTACCACACTGTACACAAACAATGGAGACCAGGGAAGGAGTACCTCCCTGTACACAAACAATGGAGACCAATGAAGGAGTACCACCCTGTACACAAACAATGGAGACCAGTGAAGGAGTACCACCCTGTACACAAACAATGGAGACCAGTGAAGGAGTACCTCCCTGTACACAAACAATGGAGACCAGGGAAGCAGTACCACCCTGTACACAAACAATGGAGACCAGGGATGCAGTACCACACTGTACACAAACAATGGAGACCAGTGAAGGAGTACCACACTGTACACAAACAATGGAGACCAGGGAAGGAGTACCACACTGCACACAAACAATGGAGACCAGTGAAAGAGTACCACCCTGTACACAAACAATGGAGACCAGTGAAAGAGTACCACCCTGTACACAAACAATGGAGACCAGTGAAGGAGTACCACACTGTACACAAACAATGGAGACCAGGGAAGGAGTACCACCCTGTACACAAACAATGGAGACCAGGGAAGGAGTACCACACTGTACACAAACGATGGAGACCAGTGAAGTAGTACCACCCTGTACACAAACAATGGTCTGCTACGTAGCTTGTCTCTTTATCTTTACTAAATGTTTATAAAACAATACACCAACATTATTATACATCTCATATACACCAACATTAATAGACATCTCATATACACCAACATTAATATACATCTCATATACACCAACATTATTATACATCTCATATACACCAACATTAATATACATATCATATACACCAACATTATTATACATCTCATATAGACCAACATCAATATACATCTCATATACACCAACATTAATATACCTCTCATATACACCAACATTAATATACCTCTCATATACACCAACATTATTATAAATCTCATATACACCAACAATAATATACATCTCAAATAAACCAACATTAATATACATATGATATAGACCATCCAATACAATCAAAACATCTGGTTAGTCACTTCTGGAGTCATTTCTGGGTTAACTTTCGGTTGCTCAGTTAAAAAATGGGTTAAACTTGGCAAACGTGTTAGCAGATTTAACAATATTATTAAATGAAATCCACTGACATTCCCTGATGACATCATCATCATCATCATCATCATCATCATCATCATCATCATCATCATCATCATCATAATCATCAATCATCATCATCATCATTAAATAATAAGGAATAATAATTATATTTGTATAGCGCTTTTTTCCCATTAAAAAAGTCAGTTCAAAGAGCAATGTATTAACAATGCTTTTCAACATTAATTATAATTTCTGAAAATATTTCTGTCTTCTATATGTAATTCCCCAAAATCAATTTTGCAATAATTCAAGGTATTGAAATATGATGGAAAACATATATTTTTAAAAGCTATGTAAAGATAAAACAATAAATCAACGCATTATTCCCATATCAAATCAACATTGAAAAGAGAAAGAGTCAATCTATCAATTCACTGTGAATGGAAGTCTAAAATGAATGCACAAACTTCGTAATGTTCAACATGAATGCACAGACTTCGTAATGTTCAACATGAAAGTGGAATCCAATGTAAGTACAACACGCTACTAGATGATTTATCGAATGAACATTGAGGTTTAACGTCTACACCCACCATTGGCGATATGGCAGACGGGGATAACCATCCCAGGGAAAGAGGGGTAGGGACCTAAATCAACACTGAATCACCAAAGCAATTATACTGCTAAAATGGACAGTGACAAATGGCCACATTTTATATCGCCCACCACGGGATTCGAACCTGGGTCATCGGTGTGCCAGGCGAACGCTCTTCTAATTGAGCTACGGCGGTGGGACAAATGATGTATCACTGTCTGTAATATGCAACACTATACATTGACAACAACGACTGACTGACTGACTTTACTATGCAACACTATATGTTGACAACGGCGACTGGCTAACTGACTTTACTATACAAAACTATACATTGACAAAAACGACTGACTTGACTATACAACACAATACATTAACAACGACAACTGATTAACTGACTTGACTATACACCACTATACATCAACAACAACGACTGACTAACTGACTTGACTATACAACTATTATATTGACAACAACAATTGATTAACTGACTTGTCTATACAACACTATACATTGACAACAACTGATTAACTGACCTGCCTGTACAACAGCTACATCAACTGAGATGCCCTATGTCTACAATGACCATACAACAGCTACATCAACTGAGATACTCTATGTCTACAATGACTACAACAACTACATCAACTGAGATGTGCTATGTCTACAATGACTATACAACAGCTACATAAACTGAGATGTGCTATGTCTACAATGACTAAGGATAGAATGGCAACGTTCTGTACATTATACTATTATTTTCAACATCACAATTCTGTTCATACAAAAAATGTATTTGCTGCACAGTTATGGAAAGTACAGAAAAGTTATCAAATTATTTAATACATCTTGAACCAGCCAGTAGAATTTCCCAAACGGTAATTATTTCAGCCAATCAAAAAATAGCACTTTTATTTTAAAAAAAAAGAAATATCACTTATTCTTTGTATTTGATCACGAAAACTAATCATAGAGACATTAATTATAAACACTTTTTGATAACACAAGGAAGAAAAGAAATGTACTAACACAAGTACAAAGACATTTCTATCGTTTGATAATAACTAAACAATGAAATGGATCAACACAATCGCTGTACTACAAGTGTCCATTGGGAGCTTGAGGTCAATGTCCAAGATCATGGCCATACCAAGATCACCAATGCTTTGCATTTCAATGTCACCATATGATTTAAGCTTTTTCTGGGCATCCATTTTCATGTTGCAAGTTCCATAAGGGGTGACATATGGGCTTTGCCCTTCTAGTTGCACAATAAGATGTCTTCTGCTGATGTTGTTAGTTGTCCATGTTGTTGATGTTGTTAGTTACTGCTGTCCATGTTGTTAGTTACTGCTGTCCATGTTGTTGATGTTGTAAGTTACTGCTGTCCATGTTGTTGATGTTATACATGTGCTTTGCACTCGTTGCTGCTGCTACTGGCGGAGTTGATGTTATCGTTGCTGTTGCTACTACGACAGTGAGTTACTGCTGTTGATATTGTGATTGTTATTTTTAATACTAGCTGTTGTATCTGCTACTGACAGAGCTATTGTTATCGTTGGTGTTACTACTGCTACTGACAGAGTTACTGTTATCGTTGATGTTACTGCTGCTACTGACAGAGTTACTGTTATCGTTGGTGTTACTACTGCTACTGACAGAGTTACTGTTATCGTTGGTGTTACTACTGCTACTGACAGAGTTATTGTTATCGTTGGTGTTACTACTGCTACTGACAGAGTTACTGTTGTCGTTGGTGTTACTACTGCTACTGACAGAGTTACTGTTATCGTTGGTGTTACTACTGCTACTGACAGAGTTACTGTTATCGTTGGTGTTACTACTGCTACTGACAGAGTTACTGTTATCGTTGGTGTTACTACTGCTACTGACAGAGCTATTGTTATCGTTGGTGTTACTACTGCTACTGACAGAGTTACTGTTATCGTTGATGTTACTGCTGCTACTGACAGAGTTACTGTTATCGTTGGTGTTACTACTGCTACTGACAGAGTTACTGTTATCGTTGGTGTTACTACTGCTACTGACAGAGTTACTGTTATCGTTGGTGTTACTACTGCTACTGACAGAGCTATTGTTATCGTTGGTGTTACTACTGCTACTGACAGAGTTACTGTTATCGTTGGTGTTACTACTGCTACTGACAGAGTTACTGTTATCGTTGGTGTTACTACTGCTACTGACAGAGTTACTGTTATCGTTGGTGTTACTACTGCTACTGACAGAGTTACTGTTATCGTTGGTGTTACTACTGCTACTGACAGAGTTACTGTTATCGTTGGTGTTACTACTGCTACTGACTGAGTTACTGTTATCGTTGGTGTTACTACTGCTACTGACAGAGTTACTGTTATCGTTGGTGTTACTACTGCTACTGACAGAGTTACTGTTATCGTTGGTGTTACTACTGCTACTGACAGAGTTACTGTTATCGTTGGTGTTACTACTGCTACTGACAGAGTTACTGTTATCGTTGGTGTTACTACTGCTACTGACAGAGTTACTGTTATCGTTGGTGTTACTACTGCTACTGACAGAGTTACTGTTATCGTTGGTGTTACTACTGCTACTGACAGAGTTACTGTTATCGTTGGTGTTACTACTGCTACTGACAGAGTTACTGTTATCGTTGGTGTTACTACTGCTACTGACAGAGTTACTGTTATCGTTGGTGTTACTACTGCTACTGACAGAGTTACTGTTATCGTTGGTGTTACTACTGCTACTGACAGAGTTACTGTTATCGTTGGTGTTACTACTGCTACTGACAGAGTTACTGTTATCGTTGGTGTTACTACTGCTACTGACAGAGTTACTGTTATCGTTGGTGTTACTACTGCTACTGACAGAGTTACTGTTGTCGTTGGTGTTACTGCTGCTACTGACAGAGTTACTGTTATCGTTGGTGTTACTGCTGCTACTGACAGAGTTACTGTTATCGTTGGTGTTACTGCTGCTACTGACAGAGTTACTGTTATCGTTGGTGTTACTACTGCTACTGACAGAGTTACTGTTATCGTTGGTGTTACTACTGCTACTGACAGAGTTACTGTTGTCGTTGGTGTTACTACTGCTACTGACAGAGTTACTGTTGTCGTTGGTGTTACTGCTGCTACTGACAGAGTTACTGTTATCGTTGGTGTTACTACTGCTACTGACAGAGTTACTGTTATCGTTGGTGTTACTACTGCTACTGACAGAGTTACTGTTGTCGTTGGTGTTACTACTGCTACTGACAGAGTTACTGTTGTCGTTGGTGTTACTGCTGCTACTGACAGAGTTACTGTTATCGTTGGTGTTACTACTGCTACTGACAGAGTTACTGTTGTCGTTGGTGTTACTGCTGCTACTGACAGAGTTACTGTTATCGTTGGTGTTACTACTGCTACTGACAGAGTTACTGTTATCGTTGGTGTTACTACTGCTACTGACAGAGTTACTGTTGTCGTTGGTGTTACTGCTGCTACTGACAGAGTTACTGTTATCGTTGATGTTACTGCTGCTACTGACAGAGTTACTGTTGTCGTTGGTGTTACTACTGCTACTGACAGAGTTACTGTTATCGTTGGTGTTACTACTGCTACTGACAGAGTTACTGTTATCGTTGGTGTTACTACTGCTACTGACAGAGCTATTGTTATCGTTGGTGTTACTACTGCTACTGACAGAGTTACTGTTATCGTTGGTGTTACTACTGCTACTGACAGAGTTACTGTTGTCGTTGGTGTTACTACTGCTACTGACAGAGTTACTGTTGTCGTTGGTGTTACTGCTGCTACTGACAGAGTTACTGTTATCGTTGGTGTT